>JAAAWM010010108.1:0-33998 GCA_036873465.1 Thinopyrum obtusiflorum
CGCCCAGTCCGACCACCAGTCACCACCACGCCCCACTCCTCCTCACCTTATCTATCATCTTTCTCAAGACTAGCAATGTGCCCGTGCGTTGCAACGGATCCAAAGTAGAATAGTACTTGTTCACAAACTTGAAAGAAAACACTCTTGTTTTGATATACATATATACCACTAAAAATATATTACGTTTCACTCAAAATATATTTCTCAGGTTGTTTTGATGAGGCGAGGGAGGGATGTGGTTGCTTTCAAGATAATAAGGGGTTTTCTTCAAATTGGAGCAGAGAAGTGGGCTATTGTTGCAAAAATGCCACAACTTACCTCGCAGCCATTAGATGTAGATCTAATGGTCAGAAATGACGGATGGCAGACACACCATCATCACCAACTGAGTCTTTTATAGGAGTAGAGATATCATTTTTTTGATGAAATTCTCGAGATACCATTTTTCCGATAAAATTCTCGAGATACCATTAGTTTTTACACATGGGATTACACATGGGACACACCATCATCCACACGGGTTTGATGGAGGCGTTTGAATGCGGCAATGAGGCATGTTCAGCCGGGCGTGCATCAAGTGTGGCCCTCGACTCTGACGTACGACACCGCGCCGTTCTTCCACTGACGTGTGGGCTCTTTGGGTACATGGCCTGCATGTCAGTGACCCAACACAGGCAGCGCACGGCAGAGGAACTTTTGGTGGGCCAGGGCGGTCAGAAGCGGGCATTTCATAAACCGATGATTGTTCATTGAGTGTGACATCATCTATTTCATCTAAGCCTACTATATAATGTAAGAGAATTTTAAAATTTTCATATATACGTTGATAGCCCGTTCGATACGTTGTGATTCATAAAGACCGCTGCAAACATCAATGTTCTGCTTATCACAGACAAGATTGATTAAACCTTGCAAAAAAAAAGATAAGATTGATTAATACCCATAACAATCCATGTCCTTAACAAAGGGTGCATGCACGTATAGGTTGAGCGTGTGTCTTGCGTCGTGTGCGGTGTGCATGCAGGCATGCGAGTCTTGCGTGCGTGCATGTGTACGTTTCAGTGTTGCATGCATGTGTGCGTACGTGCGTGTGTTTGTGAGTGCATGTGTACGTGTCAGTGTTGCACGCCTGCATGCGTGCGTGTGTTCGTTATGTGTACGTGTCAGTGTTGCATGCCTGCATGCGTGCGTGTGTTTGTGCGAGTGTTGCGTGCGTGCATGTGTACGTGCCGGGTGAGGCTACACGTCAGTCGACTGACTTTTTCATCTCTGGTCAGTAGATTTTCCAGCCGTTGGATACGAAATCAAGGGCCTACAGTTTATCTTCAACCTCCACCCCCTGAGCCGCCAGCCACCGCCGGCCGAACCGCCGGCCGCCGCCGCCCACGGCCGGCCCGCGTGGCACCGCCGCCCCGCCCGCCCTGAAACCACTCCCCACCGCCGGTCCGCCGCCGCCCCGGCCATCCCTCTAGGTCCCCCCGCGCCGAGCTTTTTCTCCGGCGATCCCCACGCCACCGCCCAATCACCACGCCCCCACCGTCGGCGACTGCCAACCAGAGGTCTCACGACTTCGAATCCCCACCGACCACTAATTCATTACAATTTCTGTCCTTCATATACGCGCTGACGGGTGGGCCCTATGGTAATGTGCGCTGCTGAATGTGGACCGTTTGACTGGTCAATTGATCATGTCATCAACAAATTACGGAGCTGTATGGTGAGCCAGTGACCGTATGATCACCCTAAAATGTATTTTATTAACACAGTACAGACTCAAACTACCATTTCTTTCTTTCATATACGCGCTGACAAGTGGGGCACACGGTTACGCGCCCTGATGGTGCAACACTAGTTGTGCCACGTGGAACGTTTGACTGGTTAATTGATTGTGTCATCAATAAAATACAGAGTTGTACGGGTGAGCCAGTGACCGTATAATCACGACATGTATTTTTTTAACATGGTACAGACGCAAGCGCTCATATATACGCGCAAGCACTCACGGGGGGGGGAAACAGCTGCGAGAGTGGAGCCTTGGCAAGGAAAGCTATTAGCATCTGGTGGGCGTCTGGTCCTTATAAACGATTGCCTAATGAACAACCCAATGTTCATTATGGGCTTTTATCTCCTTCAAGACAGAATTCATGCGAAATTAAATAAAGTGCGATCCCGTTTTTTCTAGGTCAAAGAAAATGGGAAGCAGAGGTACCACATGGTTAGTTGGGAGAATATTTGTGAACCAAAGGAGAGAGGTCCTCCTAACTATCCAACCACAGGTTGGTTAGCACCACAAAATGTATATGGTGACCATAATGAGCTTATTCTGAAGTCCAGTGACCATATCATGCTTTTTCTTCAAATACAATGACCGTAAGTGTCCTCAACAAAATACAGAGCACGCATCAAATACAATGACCTTCAGTGTCATCAACAAAATACGGAGACGTATGGTGAGGTAGATATCGTATGATCACCACAAAAATGTATGCAGTGACCGTAATGAGCATATTCCGAAGTCCATTGACCGTATAGTGCTTTTGCTTGAAATACAGTGACCTTCACGCGTGAATGTGTCAGGGGCATACTTTTAGAGGGCCGAGAGATAGTTTGTGTGCGTACGTGAAAGTGGTGTAGAGAGAGGGGGTGTGCGGTGGAGACAAAGAGAGATATGCCCTTCGTTTCTCTTTCCCGTGGCTAAGGGGGGGGGGGGGGGGGGGGGGGGGGGGGGGGGGGGGGGGGGGGGGGGGGGGGGGGGGGGGGGGGGGGGGGGGGGGGGGGGGGGGGGGGGGGGGGGGGGGGGGGGGGGGGGGGGGGGGGGGGGGGGGGGGGGGGGGGGGGGGGGGGGGGGGGGGGGGGGGGGGGGGGGGGGGGGGGGGGGGGGGGGGGGGGGGGGGGGGGGGGGGGGGGGGGGGGGGGGGGGGGGGGGGGGGGGGGGGGGGGGGGGGGGGGGGGGGGGGGGGGGGGGGGGGGGGGGGGGGGGGGGGGGGGGGGGGGGGGGGGGGGGGGGGGGGGGGGGGGGGGGGGGGGGGGGGGGGGGGGGGGGGGGGGGGGGGGGGGGGGGGGGGGGGGGGGATATTTGTTCTGCATTGTGAATGTTTATATTTTCTCCTAAAATATTAGTCACGAGAAAGAGAAACGAAGGGCATATCTCTCCTTGTCTCCACCGAACACCCCCTCTTTCTACACCACTTTCACGTATGCACACAAACTATCTCTCGGCCCTCTAAAAGTATGCATGCCCATGACACATTCATGTGTGACGGTCACTGTATTTCAAGCGAAAGCACTATACGGTGAACTTCAGAATATGCTCATTACGGTCACCGTATATATTCTCGTGGTGACCGTACGGTATCTTGCTCACGATACGTCTCCGTATTTTGTTGATGACACTAACAGACATTGTATTTGATGCGTGCTCCGTATTTTGTTGATGACACTTATGGTCATTGTATTTGAAGCGAAAGCACGATATGGTCACTGGACTTCAGAATAAGCTCATCACGGTCAGCACATACATTTTGTGGTGCTAACCAACCTGTGGTTGGATGGTTAGGAGGATAGTGGTTTCTCGAGCCCACCAGGGTTAAAGTCCTGGTGCTCGCATTTATCCTGGGTTAATTTCAATATTTTTCCGGCGATATGCGTTCAGTGGGAGGAGATGTTCCACTCGACTACGAGGCACCTATGGTGACTTCGTAAAATCTCAAGATCAGGGGGGGGGGGGGGGGGGGGGGGGGGGGGGGGGGGGGGGGGGGGGGGGGGGGGGGGGGGGGGGGGGGGGGGGGGGGGGGGGGGGGGGGGGGGGGGGGGGGGGGGGGGGGGGGGGGGGGGGGGGGGGGGGGGGGGGGGGGGGGGGGGGGGGGGGGGGGGGGGGGGGGGGGGGGGGGGGGGGGGGGGGGGGGGGGGGGGGGGGGGGGGGGGGGGGGGGGGGGGGGGGGGGGGGGGGGGGGGGGGGGGGGGGGGGGGGGGGGGGGGGGGGGGGGGGGGGGGGGGGGGGGGGGGGGGGGGGGGGGGGGGGGGGGGGGGGGGGGGGGGGGGGGGGGGGGGGGGGGGGGGGGGGGGGGGGGGGGGGGGGGGGGGGGGGGGGGGGGGGGGGGGGGGGGGGGGGGGGGGGGGGGGGGGGGGGGGGGGGGGGGGGGGGGGGGGGGGGGGGGGGGGGGGGGGGGGGGGGGGGGGGGGGGGGGGGGGGGGGGGGGGGGGGGGGGGGGGGGGGGGGGGGGGGGGGGGGGGGGGGGGGGGGGGGGGGGGGGGGGGGGGGGGGGGGGGGGGGGGGGGGGGGGGGGGGGGGGGGGGGGGGGGGGGGGGGGGGGGGGGGGGGGGGGGGGGGGGGGGGGGGGGGGGGGGGGGGGGGGGGGGGGGGGGGGGGGGGGGGGGGGGGGGGGGGGGGGGGGGGGGGGGGGGGGGGGGGGGGGGGGGGGGGGGGGGGGGGGGGGGGGGGGGGGGGGGGGGGGGGGGGGGGGGGGGGGGGGGGGGGGGGGGGGGGGGGGGGGGGGGGGGGGGGGGGGGGGGGGGGGGGGGGGGGGGGGGGGGGGGGGGGGGGGGGGGGGGGGGGGGGGGGGGGGGGGGGGGGGGGGGGGGGGGGGGGGGGGGGGGGGGGGGGGGGGGGGGGGGGGGGGGGGGGGGGGGGGGGGGGGGGGGGGGGGGGGGGGGGGGGGGGGGGGGGGGGGGGGGGGGGGGGGGGGGGGGGGGGGGGGGGGGGGGGGGGGGGGGGGGGGGGGGGGGGGGGGGGGGGGGGGGGGGGGGGGGGGGGGGGGGGGGGGGGGGGGGGGGGGGGGGGGGGGGGGGGGGGGGGGGGGGGGGGGGGGGGGGGGGGGGGGGGGGGGGGGGGGGGGGGGGGGGGGGGGGGGGGGGGGGGGGGGGGGGGGGGGGGGGGGGGGGGGGGGGGGGGGGGGGGGGGGGGGGGGGGGGGGGGGGGGGGGGGGGGGGGGGGGGGGGGGGGGGGGGGGGGGGGGGGGGGGGGGGGGGGGGGGGGGGGGGGGGGGGGGGGGGGGGGGGGGGGGGGGGGGGGGGGGGGGGGGGGGGGGGGGGGGGGGGGGGGGGGGGGGGGGGGGGGGGGGGGGGGGGGGGGGGGGGGGGGGGGGGGGGGGGGGGGGGGGGGGGGGGGGGGGGGGGGGGGGGGGGGGGGGGGGGGGGGGGGGGGGGGGGGGGGGGGGGGGGGGGGGGGGGGGGGGGGGGGGGGGGGGGGGGGGGGGGGGGGGGGGGGGGGGGGGGGGGGGGGGGGGGGGGGGGGGGGGGGGGGGGGGGGGGGGGGGGGGGGGGGGGGGGGGGGGGGGGGGGGGGGGGGGGGGGGGGGGGGGGGGGGGGGGGGGGGGGGGGGGGGGGGGGGGGGGGGGGGGGGGGGGGGGGGGGGGGGGGGGGGGGGGGGGGGGGGGGGGGGGGGGGGGGGGGGGGGGGGGGGGGGGGGGGGGGGGGGGGGGGGGGGGGGGGGGGGGGGGGGGGGGGGGGGGGGGGGGGGGGGGGGGGGGGGGGGGGGGGGGGGGGGGGGGGGGGGGGGGGGGGGGGGGGGGGGGGGGGGGGGGGGGGGGGGGGGGGGGGGGGGGGGGGGGGGGGGGGGGGGGGGGGGGGGGGGGGGGGGGGGGGGGGGGGGGGGGGGGGGGGGGGGGGGGGGGGGGGGGGGGGGGGGGGGGGGGGGGGGGGGGGGGGGGGGGGGGGGGGGGGGGGGGGGGGGGGGGGGGGGGGGGGGGGGGGGGGGGGGGGGGGGGGGGGGGGGGGGGGGGGGGGGGGGGGGGGGGGGGTCAAATGAATGACCGAGAACTACGTGCGCGCCCTATAAACCGAGACAGAGAGGGTAGTACAGTACGTATCTTTTTAGATCAATATAGTCGGGATTCACCGAGGAGCAAAACAAAGTGGTAGGCTGCTCCTGTCGTGTTGGTGTAGCAACTCAAGCAGGGTCAGTCCGCACACGAAATGGTGACACACTTAACAGGACCCCTTTGGCCGACATGTGGCTCATCCACCGTCTTGTTCCACATGCGATGCACCAAATTACAGTTCAGAGCAGCGGTTGGACTTGGAGGCACCCCGGTCGTAGCACCGCAGTAGTAGTAAATGAGTGATGAGGGGTCAAATCACAAAGCCCCACCTTTCCCGCATTAAGCTGGACGGACGAAGCAACCATCATTTCACTCTAGAGCACAAGAGCATAAAGAAAAGAGAAAACCAATGATGCGTGCGGCAGCTACCTAGGGCACCCTAGGGTAGGGGCCTCCACTACAAATCCTTTTTTTTAAAGCGCCTCCACTACAAATCCGCTTCTCCCTCATCCTCTTGAAGAAAACCGATGATGCGTGCGGCGGTAGGGTTTGTAGGAGTACTACGGCGTGCAGGGCCACGTCGTAGTAAACGGGAGAGGGATTAGTTCGAGTCGATGCCTTAATATGTGTGGGCTGCTTGGTTTTACGGGAACGAGGAAGCATTTTGGGTTCGGGGACCAGTGGAGATCCCCCCCCCCCCCCCCCCCCCCCCCCCCCCCCCCCCCCCCCCCCCCCCCCCCCCCCCCCCCCCCCCCCCCCCCCCCCCCCCCCCCCCCCCCCCCCCCCCCCCCCCCCCCCCCCCCCCCCCCCCCCCCCCCCCCCCCCCCCCCCCCCCCCCCCCCCCCCCCCCCCCCCCCCCCCCCCCCCCCCCCCCCCCCCCCCCCCCCCCCCCCCCCCCCCCCCCCCCCCCCCCCCCCCCCCCCCCCCCCCCCCCCCCCCCCCCCCCCCCCCCCCCCCCCCCCCCCCCCCCCCCCCCCCCCCCCCCCCCCCCCCCCCCCCCCCCCCCCCCCCCCCCCCCCCCCCCCCCCCCCCCCCCCCCCCCCCCCCCCCACTCCTCCTACACACAAATCTTCCATGTGAGTGTTAGCAACTGCCGTATGCTCTCTCCGTTCTGAAATGCAGTGCATATAGCTTTATTGAAAATTCGAACCTCACAAACTTTCACCGAGTTTTCGTGTACCAAATTCCACATGTAGAATACCATGTATGTATCATTTCATTCATCTTCGAGAGGTAACTATAAAGATGGATGAGGAGTCTACAAAGAAAGACCATTGTATCACCCGCATCAATTTCAAGCATCCTTTAGTGTCGAGGAATATCATAGGAACTCTATATGATATGATTTTTATAGGATTTTTTCCTTTAGAGCCAATTGGTTCATAGGAATAGATTCATATACTCCACATTTCAAAGGAAATAAACATGATATCATTTCTATAGCTTTAGAGCCACTTGGTTCATATGAATGGATTCCTGTACTCCCTTAATTTCAAAGGAAAATAAACATTAGTGTATATTCAATAGAAAAGTTCCTATGATATGAACCAAATTACATATCTTTTCTAATCCTTCCTCATAGGAATTGAGATACATGTCATCTCTAGATTCAATAGAAAAGTTCCTATGATGTGAACCAAATGACATCTCTTTTCCAATCCCTACTCATAGGAATTGAGATGCTCCATGTCATCTCTTTCCCTACAACTTCCATGTATACATCTTCTATTCCTAAATAGATAGTACAACCCACTAGTAGCTTTTTTCCAAAACATGCAACTATGGCACAAGAACTATATAGTGTGCCAATAACTTTGAAAGATGGTCGCTGGATGAAGCTAACCCGACAGTGCAGAGATAGGCAAATCCGAGCACTACTAGCTGTTGGATATCATCAACAATCCACTAGATCTGCCGCATGTACAATTTAGAAGACTCCATGGTTGAACTTAAGCATAATGCACAAACCTCAAAACACAAGAACTTCTCCTTTGTTCTAGAATCTTCTGTATCATAATTGATTATTTTTTCTAAACCCCCCCCCCCCCCCGTTTTTTACTTTATGCTTTACAATGCACAACCCCATGAATCTTAACATTTTTAAAAAACTAATTGATTTTGAATGAGATGAACTATAAGAACTAAACGAACATCTACATCATGCATATATGACTCAAACTTTACATGCTATAGTGTGTATTTATTCATAATTTGGTTTCAAAATCTCATGCGTTCAATGCGTGTGTACCTTACTAGTTTTGATTAGAGTAGCAAATTTCACGTGGCCCCGGGTATATCAAAATGCAGGGCCCATGCATCATTTCCTTTCGGTCGAACCTACGTCCACGATTTTTTGTACGTACTATATCTCCACTGGTCCCCGAACCCAAAATGCTGCCTCGTTCCCCTAAAACCAAGCGGCCCACACATATTTAAGGCGTCGACTCGAACTCAATCCCTCTCCCGTTTACTACGACGTGGCCCCGCACGCCGTAGTAGTACTCCTACAAACCCTATCGCCGCACGCATCATCGGTTTTCTTCAAGAGGACGAGGGAGAAGCCGATTTGTAGTGGAGGCGCTTTCAAAAAAATGATCTATAGTGGATACCACTACCCTAGGGTGCCCTAGGTAGCTGTCGCATGCGTCATTGGTTTTCTCTTTTCTTTATGCTCTTGCGCCCTAGAGTGAAATGATGGTTGCTTCGTCCGTCCAGCTTAATGCGGGAAAGGTGGGGCTTTGTGATTTGACCCCTCATCGCTCATTTTCTACTACTGCGGCGCTACGACCGGGGTGCCTCCAATTCCAACCGCTGCTCTAAACTGTAATTTGGTGCATCGCACGTGGAACAAGACGGTGGATGAGCCACATGTCCCCCCCCCCCCCCCCCCCCCCCCCCCCCCCCCCCCCCCCCCCCCCCCCCCCCCCCCCCCCCCCCCCCCCCCCCCCCCCCCCCCCCCCCCCCCCCCCCCCCCCCCCCCCCCCCCCCCCCCCCCCCCCCCCCCCCCCCCCCCCCCCCCCCCCCCCCCCCCCCCCCCCCCCCCCCCCCCCCCCCCCCCCCCCCCCCCCCCCCCCCCCCCCCCCCCCCCCCCCCCCCCCCCCCCCCCCCCCCCCCCCCCCCCCCCCCCCCCCCCCCCCCCCCCCCCCCCCCCCCCCCCCCCCCCCCCCCCCCCCCCCCCCCCCCCCCCCCCCCCTCAACCTAGAATGACGTGCATGCCATGTAAACCGATACGGAGGAAGTATAGTAGTAAAAATGAGGTGATTTTACCGAGCGATCGGCAGGGGAGCATGGCCTGTCATGCGGTCCCACGTGTCATGATGTACCAAGGCGATGCGCATGTCCCTCTTGAGGCAGAAGCAATACTACGTGGTTGGAGATGATGGCGAACCGAAGTGTGAAATAATGGTTGCTTCGTCCGTCTGGGAAGGTGCGGCATTGTGATTTGACGTCTCATTGCTCATTACTACTACTGGGGCGGTACGACTGGGGTGCGTCCCCCTGCTGTTCTGCACTGTTATTTGGTGCTTGGCATGTCGACCCGGTTGCTATATGTCCCACATGTCGGCGACAGGAAGTACATAATTCATGAAAGCGAGCGTCGACGGAGGAGTACAAGACACGGCTTGGGTTTTTGCTGCTTCGCGTGATCCATCGATACAAACCCGGACAAAAAAAGGCGAGGGCGGGTCTTTTCCCGCGCGGCAGGCAGGGGAGTTTGGCATAGTCTGTTCGAGGCAAGGAGGCAGGAAGGGAAACAAGCAAATAGAGGTTGAGCGACTTAGTTTTGGGAAAATCTGATTTTACGGAGTACGTACCCACTAGGGTTTATAGGGCTCATCTAAAAAACATTCATTTTTCCATTATATAAGTGTCAATTCTACTACTAGTAGTAGTACCATCACATGTTGGATTTCGAGGTGCGTTAGATCACCCGATGCAAGCAGTGTCAAGAGAAAACTCACCAATGCATGTAGAAGTTCATGGAAATTTAGTGGTCATTCATGCATTCATTCTAATTAATGCCTCGGTAAACATAACTTCTAGAGAAAAATGAGCGTACTAATTACTTGTGCAAACTAGGAGTACGAAATTAATTCCCCCCCCCCCCCCCCCCCCCCCCCCCCCCCCCCCCCCCCCCCCCCCCCCCCCCCCCCCCCCCCCCCCCCCCCCCCCCCCCCCCCCCCCCCCCCCCCCCCCCCCCCCCCCCCCCCCCCCCCCCCCCCCCCCCCCCCCCCCCCCCCCCCCCCCCCCCCCCCCCCCCCCCCCCCCCCCCCCCCCCCCCCCCCCCCCCCCCCCCCCCCCCCCCCCCCCCCCCCCCCCCCCCCCCCCCCCCCCCCCCCCCCCCCCCCCCCCCCCCCCCCCCCCCCCCCCCCCCCCCCCCCCCCCCCCCCCCCCCCCCCCCCCCCCCCCCCCCCCCCCCCCCCCCCCCCCCCCCCCCCCCCCCCCCCCCCCCCCCCCCCCCCCCCCCCCCCCCCCCCCCCCCCCCCCCCCCCCCCCCCCCCCCCCCCCCCCCCCCCCCCCCCCCCCCCCCCCCCCCCCCCCCCCCCCCCCCCCCCCCCCCCCCCCCCCCCCCCCCCCCCCCCCCCCCCCCCCCCCCCCCCCCCCCCCCCCCCCCCCCCCCCCCCCCCCCCCCCCCCCCCCCCCCCCCCCCCCCCCCCCCCCCCCCCCCCCCCCCCCCCCCCCCCCCCCCCCCCCCCCCCCCCCCCCCCCCCCCCCCCCCCCCCCCCCCCCCCCCCCCCCCCCCCCCCCCCCCCCCCCCCCCCCCCCCCCCCCCCCCCCCCCCCCCCCCCCCCCCCCCCCCCCCCCCCCCCCCCCCCCCCCCCCCCCCCCCCCCCCCCCCCCCCCCCCCCCCCCCCCCCCCCCCCCCCCCCCCCCCCCCCCCCCCCCCCCCCCCCCCCCCCCCCCCCCCCCCCCCCCCCCCCCCCCCCCCCCCCCCCCCCCCCCCCCCCCCCCCCCCCCCCCCCCCCCCCCCCCCCCCCCCCCCCCCCCCCCCCCCCCCCCCCCCCCCCCCCCCCCCCCCCCCCCCCCCCCCCCCCCCCCCCCCCCCCCCCCCCCCCCCCCCCCCCCCCCCCCCCCCCCCCCCCCCCCCCCCCCCCCCCCCCCCCCCCCCCCCCCCCCCCCCCCCCCCCCCCCCCCCCCCCCCCCCCCCCCCCCCCCCCCCCCCCCCCCCCCCCCCCCCCCCCCCCCCCCCCCCCCCCCCCCCCCCCCCCCCCCCCCCCCCCCCCCCCCCCCCCCCCCCCCCCCCCCCCCCCCCCCCCCCCCCCCCCCCCCCCCCCCCCCCCCCCCCCCCCCCCCCCCCCCCCCCCCCCCCCCCCCCCCCCCCCCCCCCCCCCCCCCCCCCCCCCCCCCCCCCCCCCCCCCCCCCCCCCCCCCCCCCCCCCCCCCCCCCCCCCCCCCCCCCCCCCCCCCCCCCCCCCCCCCCCCCCCCCCCCCCCCCCCCCCCCCCCCCCCCCCCCCCCCCCCCCCCCCCCCCCCCCCCCCCCCCCCCCCCCCCCCCCCCCCCCCCCCCCCCCCCCCCCCCCCCCCCCCCCCCCCCCCCCCCCCCCCCCCCCCCCCCCCCCCCCCCCCCCCCCCCCCCCCCCCCCCCCCCCCCCCCCCCCCCCCCCCCCCCCCCCCCCCCCCCCCCCCCCCCCCCCCCCCCCCCCCCCCCCCCCCCCCCCCCCCCCCCCCCCCCCCCCCCCCCCTTTCATCTCTGGTCATTAGATTTTCCAGCCATTGGATACGAAATCAAGGGCCTGCAGTTTATCATCAAACTCCACCCCCCTGAGCTGCTAGCCACCACTGGCAGAACCGCCGGCCCCCGCCGCCCGCGGCCGGCACGCGCCGCCACGCCGCCCTGCCCACCCCGAAACCACTCCCCACCGCCGGTCTACTGCCGCACTGGCCATCCCTCTAGGCCCCCCCGCGCCGAGCTTTTTCTCCGGCGATCCCCACCCCACCGCCCAATCAACGCGCCCCCCCACCGCCGGCGACTGCCAACCAGAGGTCTCACGACTTCGAGTACCCACCGACCACTAATTTATTACCATTTCTGTCCTTCATATACGCACTGACGGGTGGGCCCTATGGTAATGTGCGCTGCTGAATGTGGACCGTTTGACTGGTCAATTGATCGTGTCATCAACAAATTATGAAGCTCTATGGTGAGCCAATGACCGTATGATCACCCTAAAATGTATTTTATTAACACAGTACAGACTCAAACTACCATTTCTTTCTTTCATATACGAGCTGACAGGTGGGCCCCACAGTTACGCGCCCCGATGGTGCAACACTAGTTGCGCCACGTGGAACATTTGACTGCCCCCCCCCCCCCCCCCCCCCCCCCCCCCCCCCCCCCCCCCCCCCCCCCCCCCCCCCCCCCCCCCCCCCCCCCCCCCCCCCCCCCCCCCCCCCCCCCCCCCCCCCCCCCCCCCCCCCCCCCCCCCCCCCCCCCCCCCCCCCCCCCCCCCCCCCCCCCCCCCCCCCCCCCCCCCCCCCCCCCCCCCCCCCCCCCCCCCCCCCCCCCCCCCCCCCCCCCCCCCCCCCCCCCCCCCCCCCCCCCCCCCCCCCCCCCCCCCCCCCCCCCCCCCCCCCCCCCCCCCCCCCCCCCCCCCCCCCCCCCCCCCCCCCCCCCCCCTTACGGGTATTAATCAATCTTATCTGTGATAAGCAGAACATTGATGTTTGTAGGGGTCTTTATGAATCACAATGTATCGAATGGGCTATCAACATAGTAGGCTTATCTACATGAAAAGGATGACGTCACACTCAATGAACAATCGTCGGTTTATGAAATGCCCGCTTCTGACCGCCCTGGCTCACCAAAGGTTCCTCTGCTGTGCGCTGCCTGCGTTGGGTCACTGACATGCAGGCCATGTACCCAAAGAGCCCACACGTCAGTGGAATAACGGCGCGGTGTCCTACGTCAGAGTCGAGGGCGCCACTCGCTGCACTCCCGGCTGAACACGCCTCCTTGCCGCATTCAAACGCCTCCATGAAACCCGCCCGTGTGGAAGCCGAGAAACCCACTCTGGACACACGTCCATTCATGACTGGGCCGGCATTAAATGCAATGCAGGCCGAGCTCCTCCCGTCCGCCGTCTATTTAATCTCCTATTTAAACGAGGCCAAACACCGGCCAAGAATCGCACCCCCCCCCCCCCCCCCCCCCCCCCCCCCCCCCCCCCCCCCCCCCCCCCCCCCCCCCCCCCCCCCCCCCCCCCCCCCCCCCCCCCCCCCCCCCCCCCCCCCCCCCCCCCCCCCCCCCCCCCCCCCCCCCCCCCCCCCCCCCCCCCCCCCCCCCCCCCCCCCCCCCCCCCCCCCCCCCCCCCCCCCCCCCCCCCCCCCCCCCCCCCCCCCCCCCCCCCCCCCCCCCCCCCCCCCCCCCCCCCCCCCCCCCCCCCCCCCCCCCCCCCCCCCCCCCCCCCCCCCCCCCCCCCCCCCCCCCCCCCCCCCCCCCCCCCCCCCCCCCCCCCCCCCCCCCCCCCCCCCCCAAACGTTCATGCATGTTACCAAAAATTATATCATTGAAAACTATGTTGAAATAAGAATCCAACGATATAATTTTTGTTGACATGCATTAACATTTTGTTAGCTAAATATTTGGTAAAATTTTTGGCAAGAGCTACAAAGGTGACCTATAAACCAGGACGGAGGTAGTAGTACTACGCCTTACGCCCGCTCCCTCGCCCACGCGCGCGGTGGCTCGCAGGACGAGGAGAAAATTTTACTATTCCCTCCGTTTACTCCTCGTCCCTACCTTGGTTAGAGAGATTATCATATTGTTTGGAATATATGTCCTTTAGTAGTACTCCCTCCTTTCCAGTTTATGGCTCAATTTCCTTGGAGTAGTACTACTACAACAATTTCCTTGGAGTCCGTGGTGCAGCAAGCTACCCTAGGCTATGTTACTACTCCCTCCTTTATAGTTTATGGCTCAATTTCAAAATCTCTCCCACCAAGGTAGACGGTGAGTGGTGGAAATAATTTCGTAGTTTGCACAAGTAATGTACGCTCATTTTTCTCAAGAAGTTATGTTTACCGAGGCATTAATTAGAACGAATGCATGCAGGGGGGGGGGGGGGGGGGGGGGGGGGGGGGGGGGGGGGGGGGGGGGGGGGGGGGGGGGGGGGGGGGGGGGGGGGGGGGGGGGGGGGGGGGGGGGGGGGGGGGGGGGGGGGGGGGGGGGGGGGGGGGGGGGGGGGGGGGGGGGGGGGGGGGGGGGGGGGGGGGGGGGGGGGGGGGGGGGGGGGGGGGGGGGGGGGGGGGGGGGGGGGGGGGGGGGGGGGGGGGGGGGGGGGGGGGGGGGGGGGGGGGGGGGGGGGGGGGGGGGGGGGGGGGGGGGGGGGGGGGGGGGGGGGGGGGGGGGGGGGGGGGGGGGGGGGGGGGGGGGGGGGGGGGGGGGGGGGGGGGGGGGGGGGGGGGGGGGGGGGGGGGGGGGGGGGGGGGGGGGGGGGGGGGGGGGGGGGGGGGGGGGGGGGGGGGGGGGGGGGGGGGGGGGGGGGGGGGGGGGGGGGGGGGGGGGGGGGGGGGGGGGGGGGGGGGGGGGGGGGGGGGGGGGGGGGGGGGGGGGGGGGGGGGGGGGGGGGGGGGGGGGGGGGGGGGGGGGGGGGGGGGGGGGGGGGGGGGGGGGGGGGGGGGGGGGGGGGGGGGGGGGGGGGGGGGGGGGGGGGGGGGGGGGGGGGGGGGGGGGGGGGGGGGGGGGGGGGGGGGGGGGGGGGGGGGGGGGGGGGGGGGGGGGGGGGGGGGGGGGGGGGGGGGGGGGGGGGGGGGGGGGGGGGGGGGGGGGGGGGGGGGGGGGGGGGGGGGGGGGGGGGGGGGGGGGGGGGGGGGGGGGGGGGGGGGGGGGGGGGGGGGGGGGGGGGGGGGGGGGGGGGGGGGGGGGGGGGGGGGGGGGGGGGGGGGGGGGGGGGGGGGGGGGGGGGGGGGGGGGGGGGGGGGGGGGGGGGGGGGGGGGGGGGGGGGGGGGGGGGGGGGGGGGGGGGGGGGGGGGGGGGGGGGGGGGGGGGGGGGGGGGGGGGGGGGGGGGGGGGGGGGGGGGGGGGGGGGGGGGGGGGGGGGGGGGGGGGGGGGGGGGGGGGGGGGGGGGGGGGGGGGGGGGGGGGGGGGGGGGGGGGGGGGGGGGGGGGGGGGGGGGGGGGGGGGGGGGGGGGGGGGGGGGGGGGGGGGGGGGGGGGGGGGGGGGGGGGGGGGGGGGGGGGGGGGGGGGGGGGGGGGGGGGGGGGGGGGGGGGGGGGGGGGGGGGGGGGGGGGGGGGGGGGGGGGGGGGGGGGGGGGGGGGGGGGGGGGGGGGGGGGGGGGGGGGGGGGGGGGGGGGGGGGGGGGGGGGGGGGGGGGGGGGGGGGGGGGGGGGGGGGGGGGGGGGGGGGGGGGGGGGGGGGGGGGGGGGGGGGGGGGGGGGGGGGGGGGGGGGGGGGGGGGGGGGGGGGGGGGGGGGGGGGGGGGGGGGGGGGGGGGGGGGGGGGGGGGGGGGGGGGGGGGGGGGGGGGGGGGGGGGGGGGGGGGGGGGGGGGGGGGGGGGGGGGGGGGGGGGGGGGGGGGGGGGGGGGGGGGGGGGGGGGGGGGGGGGGGGGGGGGGGGGGGGGGGGGGGGGGGGGGGGGGGGGGGGGGGGGGGGGGGGGGGGGGGGGGGGGGGGGGGGGGGGGGGGGGGGGGGGGGGGGGGGGGGGGGGGGGGGGGGGGGGGGGGGGGGGGGGGGGGGGGGGGGGGGGGGGGGGGGGGGGGGGGGGGGGGGGGGGGGGGGGGGGGGGGGGGGGGGGGGGGGGGGGGGGGGGGGGGGGGGGGGGGGGGGGGGGGGGGGGGGGGGGGGGGGGGGGGGGGGGGGGGGGGGGGGGGGGGGGGGGGGGGGGGGGGGGGGGGGGGGGGGGGGGGGGGGGGGGGGGGGGGGGGGGGGGGGGGGGGGGGGGGGGGGGGGGGGGGGGGGGGGGGGGGGGGGGGGGGGGGGGGGGGGGGGGGGGGGGGGGGGGGGGGGGGGGGGGGGGGGGGGGGGGGGGGGGGGGGGGGGGGGGGGGGGGGGGGGGGGGGGGGGGGGGGGGGGGGGGGGGGGGGGGGGGGGGGGGGGGGGGGGGGGGGGGGGGGGGGGGGGGGGGGGGGGGGGGGGGGGGGGGGGGGGGGGGGGGGGGGGGGGGGGGGGGGGGGGGGGGGGGGGGGGGGGGGGGGGGGGGGGGGGGGGGGGGGGGGGGGGGGGGGGGGGGGGGGGGGGGGGGGGGGGGGGGGGGGGGGGGGGGGGGGGGGGGGGGGGGGGGGGGGGGGGGGGGGGGGGGGGGGGGGGGGGGGGGGGGGGGGGGGGGGGGGGGGGGGGGGGGGGGGGGGGGGGGGGGGGGGGGGGGGGGGGGGGGGGGGGGGGGGGGGGGGGGGGGGGGGGGGGGGGGGGGGGGGGGGGGGGGGGGGGGGGGGGGGGGGGGGGGGGGGGGGGGGGGGGGGGGGGGGGGGGGGGGGGGGGGGGGGGGGGGGGGGGGGGGGGGGGGGGGGGGGGGGGGGGGGGGGGGGGGGGGGGGGGGGGGGGGGGGGGGGGGGGGGGGGGGGGGGGGGGGGGGGGGGGGGGGGGGGGGGGGGGGGGGGGGGGGGGGGGGGGGGGGGGGGGGGGGGGGGGGGGGGGGGGGGGGGGGGGGGGGGGGGGGGGGGGGGGGGGGGGGGGGGGGGGGGGGGGGGGGGGGCCCGTGCGTTGCAACAGATCCAAAGTAGAATAGTACTTGTTCACAAACTTGAAAGAAAACACTCTTGTTTTGATATACATATATACCATGAAAAATATATTACGTTTCACTCAAAATATATTTCTCAGGTTGTTTTGATGAGGCGAGGGAGGGATGTGGTTGCTTTCAAGATAATAAGGGGTTTTCTTCAAATTGGAGCAGAGAAGTGGGCTATTGTTGCAAAAATGCCACAACTTACCTCGCAGCCATTAGATGTAGATCTAATGGTCAGAAATGACGGATGGCAGACACACCATCATCACCAACTGAGTCTTTTATAGGAGTAGAGATATCATTTTTTCGATGAAATTCTCGAGATACCATTTTTCCGATAAAATTCTCGAGATATCATCAGTTTTTACACATGGGATTACTCCTGCATGGGTCAATCACAACAGGTGTTTTGTAAAAAAATGCATCTTGATGTTCCCTGCAATGCACGGGCATCTTGCTAGTCCATGAAAACAACACATGGCAAAATTTCACGGTGAACGAGGGATTTGAATCTGCTGGGAGGGGCTGTTTGGATTTTGCCCGGGGTAGCCAAAATATTGGCGACCCTTTTGTCCACCGGTGCCTTTGCCACCGATGAACGAGGAATGGCTCGGGTGCTCATGCATCCTCCAGCGCGCACGTTGGAGATGAGCTCGCACGAGCTGTGCTTTTTTTGTCCCACCACGCCGCCCGAGCCGGCCGCAGACCGACCGACGACCCGCATATTACGCCATCCAAGCGTAGTCGCACACATTCTGACAGCAATTCAACCAACCGGATGAAATTCATGCAAACACGGCGATATTTCTCATAAACAATGACGGAATTCATATAAAATACCAGATTTTCATACAAACATGACGGATTTCATTACATTCAAATCAACTAAGCGGTGCTAGTTCTGGACAGCACAGGTATATAATACCTGGCCTAAATGATCGCCCGCCGATCCATTTGTGTTGGGGGGGGGGGGGGGGGGGGGGGGGGGGGGGGGGGGGGGGGGGGGGGGGGGGGGGGGGGGGGGGGGGGGGGGGGGGGGGGGGGGGGGGGGGGGGGGGGGGGGGGGGGGGGGGGGGGGGGGGGGGGGGGGGGGGGGGGGGGGGGGGGGGGGGGGGGGGGGGGGGGGGGGGGGGGGGGGGGGGGGGGGGGGGGGGGGGGGGGGGGGGGGGGGGGGGGGGGGGGGGGGGGGGGGGGGGGGGGGGGGGGGGGGGGGGGGGGGGGGGGGGGGGGGGGGGGGGGGGGGGGGGGGGGGGGGGGGGGGGGGGGGGGGGGGGGGGGGGGGGGGGGGGGGGGGGGGGGGGGGGGGGGGGGGGGGGGGGGGGGGGGGGGGGGGGGGGGGGGGGGGGGGGGGGGGGGGGGGGGGGGGGGGGGGGGGGGGGGGGGGGGGGGGGGGGGGGGGGGGGGGGGGGGGGGGGGGGGGGGGGGGGGGGGGGGGGGGGGGGGGGGGGGGGGGGGGGGGGGGGGGGGGGGGGGGGGGGGGGGGGGGGGGGGGGGGGGGGGGGGGGGGGGGGGGGGGGGGGGGGGGGGGGGGGGGGGGGGGGGGGGGGGGGGGGGGGGGGGGGGGGGGGGGGGGGGGGGGGGGGGGGGGGGGGGGGGGGGGGGGGGGGGGGGGGGGGGGGGGGGGGGGGGGGGGGGGGGGGGGGGGGGGGGGGGGGGGGGGGGGGGGGGGGGGGGGGGGGGGGGGGGGGGGGGGGGGGGGGGGGGGGGGGGGGGGGGGGGGGGGGGGGGGGGGGGGGGGGGGGGGGGGGGGGGGGGGGGGGGGGGGGGGGGGGGGGGGGGGGGGGGGGGGGGGGGGGGGGGGGGGGGGGGGGGGGGGGGGGGGGGGGGGGGGGGGGGGGGGGGGGGGGGGGGGGGGGGGGGGGGGGGGGGGGGGGGGGGGGGGGGGGGGGGGGGGGGGGGGGGGGGGGGGGGGGGGGGGGGGGGGGGGGGGGGGGGGGGGGGGGGGGGGGGGGGGGGGGGGGGGGGGGGGGGGGGGGGGGGGGGGGGGGGGGGGGGGGGGGGGGGGGGGGGGGGGGGGGGGGGGGGGGGGGGGGGGGGGGGGGGGGGGGGGGGGGGGGGGGGGGGGGGGGGGGGGGGGGGGGGGGGGGGGGGGGGGGGGGGGGGGGGGGGGGGGGGGGGGGGGGGGGGGGGGGGGGGGGGGGGGGGGGGGGGGGGGGGGGGGGGGGGGGGGGGGGGGGGGGGGGGGGGGGGGGGGGGGGGGGGGGGGGGGGGGGGGGGGGGGGGGGGGGGGGGGGGGGGGGGGGGGGGGGGGGGGGGGGGGGGGGGGGGGGGGGGGGGGGGGGGGGGGGGGGGGGGGGGGGGGGGGGGGGGGGGGGGGGGGGGGGGGGGGGGGGGGGGGGGGGGGGGGGGGGGGGGGGGGGGGGGGGGGGGGGGGGGGGGGGGGGGGGGGGGGGGGGGGGGGGGGGGGGGGGGGGGGGGGGGGGGGGGGGGGGGGGGGGGGGGGGGGGGGGGGGGGGGGGGGGGGGGGGGGGGGGGGGGGGGGGGGGGGGGGGGGGGGGGGGGGGGGGGGGGGGGGGGGGGGGGGGGGGGGGGGGGGGGGGGGGGGGGGGGGGGGGGGGGGGGGGGGGGGGGGGGGGGGGGGGGGGGGGGGGGGGGGGGGGGGGGGGGGGGGGGGGGGGGGGGGGGGGGGGGGGGGGGGGGGGGGGGGGGGGGGGGGGGGGGGGGGGGGGGGGGGGGGGGGGGGGGGGGGGGGGGGGGGGGGGGGGGGGGGGGGGGGGGGGGGGGGGGGGGGGGGGGGGGGGGGGGGGGGGGGGGGGGGGGGGGGGGGGGGGGGGGGGGGGGGGGGGGGGGGGGGGGGGGGGGGGGGGGGGGGGGGGGGGGGGGGGGGGGGGGGGGGGGGGGGGGGGGGGGGGGGGGGGGGGGGGGGGGGGGGGGGGGGGGGGGGGGGGGGGGGGGGGGGGGGGGGGGGGGGGGGGGGGGGGGGGGGGGGGGGGGGGGGGGGGGGGGGGGGGGGGGGGGGGGGGGGGGGGGGGGGGGGGGGGGGGGGGGGGGGGGGGGGGGGGGGGGGGGGGGGGGGGGGGGGGGGGGGGGGGGGGGGGGGGGGGGGGGGGGGGGGGGGGGGGGGGGGGGGGGGGGGGGGGGGGGGGGGGGGGGGGGGGGGGGGGGGGGGGGGGGGGGGGGGGGGGGGGGGGGG
The DNA here is from genome assembly GCA_036873465.1 of Thinopyrum obtusiflorum. Taxonomy (NCBI): domain Eukaryota; kingdom Viridiplantae; phylum Streptophyta; class Magnoliopsida; order Poales; family Poaceae; genus Thinopyrum; species Thinopyrum obtusiflorum. Next base: position 19,562 of record JAAAWM010010108.1, read on the forward strand.
GGGGGGGGGGGGGGGGGGGGGGGGGGGGGGGGGGGGGGGGGGGGGGGGGGGGGGGGGGGGGGGGGGGGGGGGGGGGGGGGGGGGGGGGGGGGGGGGGGGGGGGGGGGGGGGGGGGGGGGGGGGGGGGGGGGGGGGGGGGGGGGGGGGGGGGGGGGGGGGGGGGGGGGGGGGGGGGGGGGGGGGGGGGGGGGGGGGGGGGGGGGGGGGGGGGGGGGGGGGGGGGGGGGGGGGGGGGGGGGGGGGGGGGGGGGGGGGGGGGGGGGGGGGGGGGGGGGGGGGGGGGGGGGGGGGGGGGGGGGGGGGGGGGGGGGGGGGGGGGGGGGGGGGGGGGGGGGGGGGGGGGGGGGGGGGGGGGGGGGGGGGGGGGGGGGGGGGGGGGGGGGGGGGGGGGGGGGGGGGGGGGGGGGGGGGGGGGGGGGGGGGGGGGGGGGGGGGGGGGGGGGGGGGGGGGGGGGGGGGGGGGGGGGGGGGGGGGGGGGGGGGGGGGGGGGGGGGGGGGGGGGGGGGGGGGGGGGGGGGCGATTCTTGGCCGGCGTTTGGCCTCGTTTAAATAGGGGATTAAATAGACGGCGGACGGGAGGAGCTCGGCCGGCGCTGCGTTTAATGCCGGCCCGGTCATGAACGGACGTGTGTCCAGAGTGGGTTTCTCGGCTTCCACACGGGCTTCATGGAGGCGTTTGAATGCGGCAAGGAGGCGTGTTCAGCCGGGCGTGCATCAAGTGGCGCCCTCGACTCTGACGTACGACACCGCGCCGTTCTTCCACTGATGTGTGGGCTCTTTGGGTACATGGCCTGCATGTCAGTGACCCAACGCAGGCAGCGCACGGCAGAGGAACTTTTGGTGGGCCAGTGCAGTCAAAAGCGGGCATTTCATAAACCAATGATTGTTCATTGAGTGTGACATCATCTATTTCATCTAGATAAGCCTACTATATAATGTAAGAGAATTTTAAAATTTTCATATATACGTTGATAGCCCGTTCTATACGTTGTGATTCATAAAGACCGCTGCAAACATCAATGTTCTGCTTATCACAGACAAGATTGATTAAACCTTGCAAAAAAGATAAGATTGATTAATACCCGTAACAATCCATGTCCTTAACAAAGGGTGCATGCACGTATAGGTTGAGCGTGTGTCTTGCGTCATGTGCGGTGTCGCCGGTGTGCATGCAGGCGTGCGAGTGTTGCGTGCGTGCATGTGTATGTTTCAGTGTTGCATGCATGTGTGCGTACGTGCGTGTGTTCGTGAGTGCATGTGTACGTGTCAGTGTTGCATGCCTGCATGCGTGCGTGTGTTCGTTATGTGTACGTGTCAGTGTTGCATGCCTGCATGCGTGTGTGTGTTCATGCGAGTGTTGCGTGCGTGCATGTGTACGTGCGGGCTGAGGCTACACGTCAGTCGACTGACTTTTTCATCTCTGGTCAGTAGATTTTCCCCCCCCCCCCCCCCCCCCCCCCCCCCCCCCCCCCCCCCCCCCCCCCCCCCCCGAGCCGCCAGCCACCACCGGCCGAACCGCCGGCCCCCGCCGCCCGCGGCCGGCCCGCGCCGCCACGCCGCCACGCCCGCCCCGAAACCACTCCTCACCGCCGGTCCGCCGCCGCACCGGCCATCCCTCTAGGCCCCCCCGCGCCGAGCTTTTTCTCCGGCGATCCCCACCCCACCGCCCAATCAACGCGCCCCCCCCACCGCCGGCGAGCGGCGACTGCCAACCAGAGGTCTCACGACTTCGAGTACCCACCGACCACTAATTTATTGCCATTTATGTCCTACATATACGCGCTGACGGGTGGGCCCTATGGTAATGTGCGTTGCTGAATGTGAACCGTTTGACTGGTCAATTGATCGTGTCATCAACAAATTACGGAGCTGTATGGTGAGCCAGTGACCGTATGATCACCCTAAAATGTATTTTATTAACACAGTACAGACTCAAACTACCATTTTTTTTCCTTTCATATACGGGCTGACAGGTGGGCCCCATGGTTACGCGCCCCGATGGTGCAACACTAGTTGCGCCCCCCCCCCCCCCCCCCCCCCCCCCCCCCCCCCCCCCCCCCCCCCCCCCCCCCCCCCCCCCCCCCCCCCCCCCCCCCCCCCCCCCCCCCCCCCCCCCCCCCCCCCCCCCCCCCCCCCCCCCCCCCCCCCCCCCCCCCCCCCCCCCCCCCCCCCCCCCCCCCCCCCCCCCCCCCCCCCCCCCCCCCCCCCCCCCCCCCCCCCCCCCCCCCCCCCCCCCCCCCCCCCCCCCCCCCCCCCCCCCCCCCCCCCCCCCCCCCCCCCCCCCCCCCCCCCCCCCCCCCCCCCCCCCCCCCCCCCCCCCCCCCCCCCCCCCCCCCCCCCCCCCCCCCCCCCCCCCCCCCCCCCCCCCCCCCCCCCCCCCCCCCCCCCCCCCCCCCCCCCCCCCCCCCCCCCCCCCCCCCCCCCCCCCCCCCCCCCCCCCCCCCCCCCCCCCCCCCCCCCCCCCCCCCCCCCCCCCCCCCCCCCCCCCCCCCCCCCCCCCCCCCCCCCCCCCCCCCCCCCCCCCCCCCCCCCCCCCCCCCCCCCCCCCCCCCCCCCCCCCCCCCCCCCCCCCCCCCCCCCCCCCCCCCCCCCCCCCCCCCCCCCCCCCCCCCCCCCCCCCCCCCCCCCCCCCCCCCCCCCCCCCCCCCCCCCCCCCCCCCCCCCCCCCCCCCCCCCCCCCCCCCCCCCCCCCCCCCCCCCCCCCCCCCCCCCCCCCCCCCCCCCCCCCCCCCCCCCCCCCCCCCCCCCCCCCCCCCCCCCCCCCCCCCCCCCCCCCCCCCCCCCCCCCCCCCCCCCCCCCCCCCCCCCCCCCCCCCCCCCCCCCCCCCCCCCCCCCCCCCCCCCCCCCCCCCCCCCCCCCCCCCCCCCCCCCCCCCCCCCCCCCCCCCCCCCCCCCCCCCCCCCCCCCCCCCCCCCCCCCCCCCCCCCCCCCCCCCCCCCCCCCCCCCCCCCCCCCCCCCCCCCCCCCCCCCCCCCCCCCCCCCCCCCCCCCCCCCCCCCCCCCCCCCCCCCCCCCCCCCCCCCCCCCCCCCCCCCCCCCCCCCCCCCCCCCCCCCCCCCCCCCCCCCCCCCCCCCCCCCCCCCCCCCCCCCCCCCCCCCCCCCCCCCCCCCCCCCCCCCCCCCCCCCCCCCCCCCCCCCCCCCCCCCCCCCCCCCCCCCCCCCCCCCCCCCCCCCCCCCCCCCCCCCCCCCCCCCCCCCCCCCCCCCCCCCCCCCCCCCCCCCCCCCCCCCCCCCCCCCCCCCCCCCCCCCCCCCCCCCCCCCCCCCCCCCCCCCCCCCCCCCCCCCCCCCCCCCCCCCCCCCCCCCCCCCCCCCCCCCCCCCCCCCCCCCCCCCCCCCCCCCCCCCCCCCCCCCCCCCCCCCCCCCCCCCCCCCCCCCCCCTTTCGTGTGCGGACTGACCCTGCTTGAGTCGCTACGCCAACACGACAGGTGCAACCTACCACTTGGTTTTGCTCCTTGGTGAATCCCGACTATATTGGTCTAAAAAGATACGTACTGAACTACCCTCTCCGTCTCGTTTTTTTTAGACGTCTCGGTTTATAGGGCGTGCACGTAGTTCTAGGTCATCCATTTGACTAACTAAATCTGAGTTACTATGTCACAAAAAGTATATCATTGGATTATTAAGCGGATGTAGTTTATAAATATATACTGTTCATCACATATATAGCCAGTTAAATTCTCAACCTAGAACGACGTACATGCCATGTAAACCGATACGGAGGAAGTATAGTAGTAAAAATGAGGTGATTTTACCAAGCGATCGGCGGGGGAGCATGGCCTGTCATGCGGTCCCACGTGTCATGATGTACCAAGGCGATGCGCGTGTCCCTCTTGAGGCAGAAGCAATACTACGTGGTTTGAGATGATGGCGAACCGAAGTGTGAAATAATGGTTGCTTCGTCCGTCTGGGAAGGTGCGGCATTGTGATTTGACGTCTCATTGCTCATTACTACTACTACTGGGTCGGTACGACTGGGGTGCGTCCCCCCTGCTGTTCTGCACTGTTATTTGGTGCTTGACACATCGACCCGGTTGCTATATGTCCCACATGTCGGCGACAGGAAGTACAGAATTCATGAAAGCGAGCGTCGACGGAGGAGTACAAGACACGGCTTGGGTTTTTGCTGCTTCGCTCGATCCATCGATACAAACCCGGACTAAAAAAAGGCGAGGGCGGGTCTTTTCCCGCGCAGCAGGCAGGGGAGTTTGGCATAGTCTGTTCGAGGCAAGGAGGCAGGAAGGGAAACAAGCAAATAAAGGTTGAGCGACTTAGTTTTGGGAAAATCTGATTTTACGGAGTACGTACCCACTAGGGTTTATAGGGCTCATCTAAAAAACATTCGTTTTTCCGTTTTATAAGTCTCAATTCTACTACTAGTAGTAGTACCATCACATGTTGGATTTCGAGGTGCGTTAGACTAGTCACAATGGGGAGTAACTTAGACTAGTAACATCACATTTTACTAGGCTATGTTACTACCTCCACAGTGGGTAGTAACATATGTGTGTTGTCATGTTATGGTTCATTTATTAGCCTATAGACTCATATTGTCTTGGTATGTGTGATGTTACAGTAACTAGCTAAGTTACCACCATCATCTCTCTCATCATTAAATATGTGTCACATAAGCAAAATTATCTTGAAAAGTGTGATGTTACTAGTGATGTTACTCCCACTGTGGTCAGCCTTAGATCACCCGATGCAAGCAGTGTCAAGAGAAAACTCACCAATGCATGTAGAAGTTCATGGAAATTTAGTGGTCATTCATGCATTCGTTCTAATTAATGCCTCGGTAAACATAACTTCTTGAGAAAAACGAGCGTACTAATTACTTGTGCAAACTAGGAGTACGAAATTAATTCGACCACTCACCGTCTACCTTGGTTGGAGAGATTTTGAAATTGAGCCATAAACTGGAAAGGAGGGAGTAGTAACTTTTGTCTTGATTACTATTTATGGCCTTGTATAGATGCAAAATGTATTTTTTTTATAGTGGCCTTGTATAAGTAAATGGAGGGAGTACTAAAGGACATATATATTCCAAACAATATGATAATCTCTCTAACCAAGGTAGTAGGGACAAGGAGTAAACGGAGGGAGTAGTAAAATTTTCTCCTCGTCCTGCGAGCCACCGCGCGCGTGGGCGAGGGAGCGGGTGTAAGGCGTACAGTACTACTATTAGTAAACAAGCTTCACCTCATCCTGCGAGCCACCGCGCCCGTGGGCGGGGGAGACGGCGTACTAAGCAAGCTTCTCCTTGTTCTGCGAGTTGACGGGACACATCAAAAGTACTCCAGTGTATAGAGCCTTGCCTCTAAGGTAGGCCCCACATGGTTTGCCTCTTTTTTAACATAACGCGTCAAGTCACAATTTGTTTGTTCCCCCGTGGTAGACGATCCTCCCTCCACCAAGTGGACAACCAGTACACGGTCAAATTACCACGTGGGCTGCCTTTTCGTAAAGAAATGAGCTCCACCGTGTACCCGCGCGGGTGTGGTTGGGAAAGAGATGGGAGTACGTGCGCCGTGCGTGCACCTCTTCTCTTCGCGCACGTCCCCACCTACGTGGGTGTGTGTGAGAGGGACTATAGAGATACAAACCTAGACATAATGCGCCGTCCATCCCCATGCCTCCGCCCAGTCCGACCACCAGTCACCACCACACCCCACTCCTCCTCACCTTATCTCTCATCTTTCTCCCTCCATTTTTATATACAAGGCCACTATCAAAATTACAATTTGCAGATATACAAGGCCACTAACACTAATCGATGCAATATTAATGGTGTTTGCCTCGTAGTACTACTAGCAAAGGAGGACATTAATTATCCCTTGCATGCATGCGGGAGTGTGAGCATTGGCTTGATGTGCATGAAAGAGAAGAATACACATTAATTTACACGGCAAACAAGGAAACAAGGTGGCTTGCAACATTGAGTTAGAAGACATTAATTTTTGCCTTGGTACCTGTAATATGGGTTTGTGGCCTTGTATACAAAAATGGAGTCCGATAAAATTCTCGAGATACCATTTATCCTATAAAATTCTCGAGCAATCATTAGTTTTTACAAAATGGGATTACTCCTGCATGAGTCAATCACAACAGGTGTTTTGTAAAAAAAATGCATCTTGATGTTCCGTGCAATGCACGGGCATCTTGCTAGTCCATGAAAACAACACATGGCAAAATTCCACGGTGAACGAGGGATTTGAATCTGTTGGGAGGGGCTGTTTGGATCTTGCCCGGCGTAGCCAAAATATTGGCGACCCTTTTGTCCACCGGTGCCTTTGCCACCGATGAACGAGGAATGGCTCGGGTGCTCATGCATCCTCCAGCGCGCACGTTGGAGATGAGCTCGCACGAGTTGTGTTCTTTTTGTCCCACCACGCTGCCCGAGCCACCTGCAGACCGACCGGCGACCCGCAAATTACGCCATCCAACCGTAGCCGCACACATTATGACAGCAACTCAACCAACCGGACGAAATTCACGCAAACACGGCGATATTTCATATAAACAATGACGGAAATCATATAAGATACCGGATTTTCATACAAACATGACGGATTTCATTACATTCAAATGAACCACGCGGTGCTAGTTCTAGACAGCACAGGTATATAATACCTGGCCTAAATGGTTGCCCGCCGATCGATTTGTGTTCCTCATGTCCGGCAGCACGATCACCGGACTGCCGGGAGCCCCGGAGGTATATGCGGGGTCGATGAAGGTCCTCGCAACAAAAGGATCCGGCAAGACACCTGCTGTGTACACCGGCGTCGCCTCCGTGGTGTCCTTCATGGGACCCAAGCGGCGGCGGCCTCCCGTGTTCTACTTCTCCTCGATGATGGCGGCGGACGCGGAGGCCCTGGCCACCGACTCGTCGCTCTCCGCGCACCCGGCTTCTGTCGCTGCTTGCATGGCGCGGCCGCCGGCATGGGAGTCTTGGCCACAGAAACGGGAGACGCGGTACGAGGCGGCGGCGTGGACGGCAGCAACGACGCCCGTGCGCTGCTCCTCGTCGAGCTGGCCTGGAGTGGCGAGTTGCTGAACCGTGCGCCGGCTTGGGGCGGCAACTAGCTCCATCGGGCGAGGGAAGGGAGGTGGATCAGCGAGCTGCATAGCTCGTATCCGGCGGGCTCGGTGGGCCACCCAGCCGGCTTGGATGCGGAATAACTACTCTTCGTAAGCCATTGTAAGAGTGGACAAAATGGTGAAGGAGGAGATAGGGGAGCGGTGGAGGTGTGCGATTCTTGGCCGGCGTTTGGCCTCGTTTAAATAGGAGATTAAATAGACGGCGAACGGGAGGAGCTCGGCCGGCATTGCATTTAATGCCAGCCCGGTCATGAACGGACGTGTGTCCAGAGTGGGTTTCTCGGCTTCCACACGGGCGAGTTTCATGGAGGCGTTTGAATGCGGCAAGGAGGAGTGTTCAGCCGGGCGTGCAGCGAGTGGCGCCCTCGACTCTGACGTAGGACAGCGCGCCGTTCTTCCACTGACGTGTGGGCTCTTTGGGTACATGGCCTGCATGTCAGTGACCCAACGCAGGCAGCGCACAGCAGAGGAACCTTTGGTGGGCTAGGGCGGTCAGAAGCGGGCATTTCATAAACCGATGATTGTTCATTGCCCCCCCCCCCCCCCCCCCCCCCCCCCCCCCCCCCCCCCCCCCCCCCCCCCCCCCCCCCCCCCCCCCCCCCCCCCCCCCCCCCCCCCCCCCCCCCCCCCCCCCCCCCCCCCCCCCCCCCCCCCCCCCCCCCCCCCCCCCCCCCCCCCCCCCCCCCCCCCCCCCCCCCCCCCCCCCCCCCCCCCCCCCCCCCCCCCCCCCCCCCCCCCCCCCCCCCCCCCCCCCCCCCCCCCCCCCCCCCCCCCCCCCCCCCCCCCCCCCCCCCCCCCCCCCCCCCCCCCCCCCCCCCCCCCCCCCCCCCCCCCCCCCCCCCCCCCCCCCCCCCCCCCCCCCCCCCCCCCCCCCCCCCCCCCCCCCCCCCCCCCCCCCCCCCCCCCCCCCCCCCCCCCCCCCCCCCCCCCCCCCCCCCCCCCCCCCCCCCCCCCCCCCCCCCCCCCCCCCCCCCCCCCCCCCCCCCCCCCCCCCCCCCCCCCCCCCCCCCCCCCCCCCCCCCCCCCCCCCCCCCCCCCCCCCCCCCCCCCCCCCCCCCCCCCCCCCCCCCCCCCCCCCCCCCCCCCCCCCCCCCCCCCCCCCCCCCCCCCCCCCCCCCCCCCCCCCCCCCCCCCCCCCCCCCCCCCCCCCCCCCCCCCCCCCCCCCCCCCCCCCCCCCCCCCCCCCCCCCCCCCCCCCCCCCCCCCCCCCCCCCCCCCCCCCCCCCCCCCCCCCCCCCCCCCCCCCCCCCCCCCCCCCCCCCCCCCCCCCCCCCCCCCCCCCCCCCCCCCCCCCCCCCCCCCCCCCCCCCCCCCCCCCCCCCCCCCCCCCCCCCCCCCCCCCCCCCCCCCCCCCCCCCCCCCCCCCCCCCCCCCCCCCCCCCCCCCCCCCCCCCCCCCCCCCCCCCCCCCCCCCCCCCCCCCCCCCCCCCCCCCCCCCCCCCCCCCCCCCCCCCCCCCCCCCCCCCCCCCCCCCCCCCCCCCCCCCCCCCCCCCCCCCCCCCCCCCCCCCCCCCCCCCCCCCCCCCCCCCCCCCCCCCCCCCCCCCCCCCCCCCCCCCCCCCCCCCCCCCCCCCCCCCCCCCCCCCCCCCCCCCCCCCCCCCCCCCCCCCCCCCCCCCCCCCCCCCCCCCCCCCCCCCCCCCCCCCCCCCCCCCCCCCCCCCCCCCCCCCCCCCCCCCCCCCCCCCCCCCCCCCCCCCCCCCCCCCCCCCCCCCCCCCCCCCCCCCCCCCCCCCCCCCCCCCCCCCCCCCCCCCCCCCCCCCCCCCCCCCCCCCCCCCCCCCCCCCCCCCCCCCCCCCCCCCCCCCCCCCCCCCCCCCCCCCCCCCCCCCCCCCCCCCCCCCCCCCCCCCCCCCCCCCCCCCCCCCCCCCCCCCCCCCCCCCCCCCCCCCCCCCCCCCCCCCCCCCCCCCCCCCCCCCCCCCCCCCCCCCCCCCCCCCCCCCCCCCCCCCCCCCCCCCCCCCCCCCCCCCCCCCCCCCCCCCCCCCCCCCCCCCCCCCCCCCCCCCCCCCCCCCCCCCCCCCCCCCCCCCCCCCCCCCCCCCCCCCCCCCCCCCCCCCCCCCCCCCCCCCCCCCCCCCCCCCCCCCCCCCCCCCCCCCCCCCCCCCCCCCCCCCCCCCCCCCCCCCCCCCCCCCCCCCCCCCCCCCCCCCCCCCCCCCCCCCCCCCCCCCCCCCCCCCCCCCCCCCCCCCCCCCCCCCCCCCCCCCCCCCCCCCCCCCCCCCCCCCCCCCCCCCCCCCCCCCCCCCCCCCCCCCCCCCCCCCCCCCCCCCCCCCCCCCCCCCCCCCCCCCCCCCCCCCCCCCCCCCCCCCCCCCCCCCCCCCCCCCCCCCCCCCCCCCCCCCCCCCCCCCCCCCCCCCCCCCCCCCCCCCCCCCCCCCCCCCCCCCCCCCCCCCCCCCCCCCCCCCCCCCCCCCCCCCCCCCCCCCCCCCCCCCCCCCCCCCCCCCCCCCCCCCCCCCCCCCCCCCCCCCCCCCCCCCCCCCCCCCCCCCCCCCCCCCCCCCCCCCCCCCCCCCCCCCCCCCCCCCCCCCCCCCCCCCCCCCCCCCCCCCCCCCCCCCCCCCCCCCCCCCCCCCCCCCCCCCCCCCCCCCCCCCCCCCCCCCCCCCCCCCCCCCCCCCCCCCCCCCCCCCCCCCCCCCCCCCCCCCCCCCCCCCCCCCCCCCCCCCCCCCCCCCCCCCCCCCCCCCCCCCCCCCCCCCCCCCCCCCCCCCCCCCCCCCCCCCCCCCCCCCCCCCCCCCCCCCCCCCCCCCCCCCCCCCCCCCCCCCCCCCCCCCCCCCCCCCCCCCCCCCCCCCCCCCCCCCCCCCCCCCCCCCCCCCCCCCCCCCCCCCCCCCCCCCCCCCCCCCCCCCCCCCCCCCCCCCCCCCCCCCCCCCCCCCCCCCCCCCCCCCCCCCCCCCCCCCCCCCCCCCCCCCCCCCCCCCCCCCCCCCCCCCCCCCCCCCCCCCCCCCCCCCCCCCCCCCCCCCCCCCCCCCCCCCCCCCCCCCCCCCCCCCCCCCCCCCCCCCCCCCCCCCCCCCCCCCCCCCCCCCCCCCCCCCCCCCCCCCCCCCCCCCCCCCCCCCCCCCCCCCCCCCCCCCCCCCCCCCCCCCCCCCCCCCCCCCCCCCCCCCCCCCCCCCCCCCCCCCCCCCCCCCCCCCCCCCCCCCCCCCCCCCCCCCCCCCCCCCCCCCCCCCCCCCCCCCCCCCCCCCCCCCCCCCCCCCCCCCCCCCCCCCCCCCCCCCCCCCCCCCCCCCCCCCCCCCCCCCCCCCCCCCCCCCCCCCCCCCCCCCCCCCCCCCCCCCCCCCCCCCCCCCCCCCCCCCCCCCCCCCCCCCCCCCCCCCCCCCCCCCCCCCCCCCCCCCCCCCCCCCCCCCCCCCCCCCCCCCCCCCCCCCCCCCCCCCCCCCCCCCCCCCCCCCCCCCCCCCCCCCCCCCCCCCCCCCCCCCCCCCCCCCCCCCCCCCCCCCCCCCCCCCCCCCCCCCCCCCCCCCCCCCCCCCCCCCCCCCCCCCCCCCCCCCCCCCCCCCCCCCCCCCCCCCCCCCCCCCCCCCCCCCCCCCCCCCCCCCCCCCCCCCCCCCCCCCCCCCCCCCCCCCCCCCCCCCCCCCCCCCCCCCCCCCCCCCCCCCCCCCCCCCCCCCCCCCCCCCCCCCCCCCCCCCCCCCCCCCCCCCCCCCCCCCCCCCCCCCCCCCCCCCCCCCCCCCCCCCCCCCCCCCCCCCCCCCCCCCCCCCCCCCCCCCCCCCCCCCCCCCCCCCCCCCCCCCCCCCCCCCCCCCCCCCCCCCCCCCCCCCCCCCCCCCCCCCCCCCCCCCCCCCCCCCCCCCCCCCCCCCCCCCCCCCCCCCCCCCCCCCCCCCCCCCCCCCCCCCCCCCCCCCCCCCCCCCCCCCCCCCCCCCCCCCCCCCCCCCCCCCCCCCCCCCCCCCCCCCCCCCCCCCCCCCCCCCCCCCCCCCCCCCCCCCCCCCCCCCCCCCCCCCCCCCCCCCCCCCCCCCCCCCCCCCCCCCCCCCCCCCCCCCCCCCCCCCCCCCCCCCCCCCCCCCCCCCCCCCCCCCCCCCCCCCCCCCCCCCCCCCCCCCCCCCCCCCCCCCCCCCCCCCCCCCCCCCCCCCCCCCCCCCCCCCCCCCCCCCCCCCCCCCCCCCCCCCCCCCCCCCCCCCCCCCCCCCCCCCCCCCCCCCCCCCCCCCCCCCCCCCCCCCCCCCCCCCCCCCCCCCCCCCCCCCCCCCCCCCCCCCCCCCCCCCCCCCCCCCCCCCCCCCCCCCCCCCCCCCCCCCCCCCCCCCCCCCCCCCCCCCCCCCCCCCCCCCCCCCCCCCCCCCCCCCCCCCCCCCCCCCCCCCCCCCCCCCCCCCCCCCCCCCCCCCCCCCCCCCCCCCCCCCCCCCCCCCCCCCCCCCCCCCCCCCCCCCCCCCCCCCCCCCCCCCCCCCCCCCCCCCCCCCCCCCCCCCCCCCCCCCCCCCCCCCCCCCCCCCCCCCCCCCCCCCCCCCCCCCCCCCCCCCCCCCCCCCCCCCCCCCCCCCCCCCCCCCCCCCCCCCCCCCCCCCCCCCCCCCCCCCCCCCCCCCCCCCCCCCCCCCCCCCCCCCCCCCCCCCCCCCCCCCCCCCCCCCCCCCCCCCCTAAATGGGAGAGGGATTGAGTTCGAGTCGACGCCTTAAATATGTGTGGGCCGCGGTTGTCCACTAGATGGAGGGAGGATCGTCTACCACGGGTGAACAAACAAATTGCGACTTGGCGCGTTATGCTAAAAAAGAGGCAAACCATGTGGGGCCTACCTTAGAGGCAAGGCTCTATACACTGGAGTACTTTTGATGTGTCCCGTCAACTCGGAGAACGAGGAGAAGCTTGCTTAGTACACCGTCTCCCCCGCCCACGGGCGCGGTGGCTCGCAGGATGAGGTGAAGCTTGCTTACTACGCCTTACGCCCGCTCCCTCGCCCACGCGCGCGGTGGCTCCTAGGACGAGGAGAAAATTTTACTAGTACTCCCTCCGTTTACTCCTCGTCCCTACTACCTTGGTTAGAGAGATTATCATATTGTTTGGAATATATATGTCCTTTAGTACTCCCTCCATTTACTTATACAAGGCCACTATAAAAAAATACATTTTGCATCTATACAAGGCCACAAATAGTAATCGAGACAAAAGTTACTACTCCCTCCTTTCCAGTTTATGGCTCAATTTCAAAATCTCTCCAACCAAGGTAGACGGTGAGTGGTCGATTTAATTTCGTACTCCTAGTTTGCACAAGTAATTAGTACGCTCGTTTTTCTCAAGAAGTAATGTTTACCGAGGCATTAATTAGAACGAATGCATGAATGACCACTAAATTTCCATGAACTTCTACATGCATTGGTGAGTTTTCTCTTGACACTGCTTGCATCGGGTGATCTAACGCACCTCGAAATCCAACATGTGATGGTACTACTACTAGTAGTAGAATTGAGACTTATAAAACGGAAAAACGAATGTTTTGTAGATGAGCCCTATAAACCCTAGTGGGTACGTACTCCGTAAAATCAGATTTTCCCAAAACTAAGTCGCTCAACCTTTATTTGCTTGTTTCCCTTCCTGCCTCCTTGCCTCGAACAGACTATGCCAAACTCCCCTGCCTGCCGCGTGGGAAAAGACCCGCCCTCGCCTTTTTTTAGTCTGGGTTTGTATCGATGGATCACGCGAAGCAGCAAAAACCCAAGCCGTGTCTTGTACTCCTCCGTCGACGCTCGCTTTCATGAATTCTGTACTTCCTGTCGCCGGCATGTGGGACATATAGCAACCGGGTCGACGTGTCAAGCACCAAATAATAGTGCAGAACAGCAGGGGGGACGCACCCCAGTTGTACCACCCCAGTAGTAGTAGTAGTAATGAGCAATGAGACATCAAATCACAATGCCGCACCATCCCAGACGGACGAAGCAACCATTATTTCACACTTCGGTTTGCCATCATCTCAAACCACGTAGTATTGCTTCTGCCTCAAGAGGGACACGCGCATCGCCTTGGTACATCATGACACGTGGGACCGCATGACAGGCCATGCTCCCCCGCCGATCGCTCGGTAAAATCACCTCATTTTTACTACTATAATTCCTCCGTATCGGTTTACATGGCATGCACGTCGTTCTAGGTTGAGAATTTAACTGGCTATATATGTGATGAACAGTATATGTTTAGAAACTACATCTGCTTAATAATCCAATGATATACTTTTTGTGATATAGTAACTCAGATTTAGTTAGTCAAATGGATGACCTAGAACTACGTGCACGCCCTATAAACCGAGACGTCTAAAAAAAACGAGACGGAGAGGGTAGTTCAGTACGTATCTTTTTAGATCAATATAGTCGGGATTCACCAAGGAGCAAAACCAAGTGGTAGGCTGCACCTGTCGTGTTGGCATAGCAACTCAAGCAGGGTCAGTCCGCACACGAAATGGCGACACACTTAACAGGACCCCTTTGGCCAACATGTGGCTCATCCACCGTCTTGTTCCACGTGCGATGCACCAAATTACAGTTCGGAGCAGCGGTTGGAATTGGAGGCACCCCGGTCGTAGCACCGCAGTAGTAGAAAATGAGCGATGAGGGGTCAAATCACAAAGCCCCACCTTTCCCGCATTAAGCTGGACGAACGAAGCAACCATCATTTCACTCTAGGGCGCAAGAGCATAAAGAAAAGAGAAAACCAAAGATGCGTGCGGCAGCTACCTAGGGCACCCTAGGGTAGGGGTCTCCACTACAGATCATTTTTTTTGAAAGTGCCTCCACTACAAATCGGCTTCTCCCTCGTCCTCTTGAAGAAAACAGATGATGCGTGCGGCGGTAGGGTTTGTAGGAGTACTACTAGGGCGTGCGGGGCCACGTCGTAGTAAATGGGAGAGGGATTGAGTTCGAGTCGACGCCTTAAATATGTGTGGGCCGCTTGGTTTTAGGGGAACGAGGCAGCATTTTGGGTTCGGGGACCAGTGGAGATATAGTACGTATAAAAAATTGTGGACGTAGGTTCGACCGAAAGGCAATGATGCATGGGCCATGCATTTTGATATACCCGAGGCTGCGTGAAATTAGCTACTCTACTCAAAACTAGTAAGGTACACATGCATTGAACGCATGAGATTTTGAAACCAAATTATGAATAAATACACACTATAGCATGTAAAGCTTTGAGTCATAATATGCATGATGTAGATGTTCATTTAGTTCTTATAGTTCATCTCATTCAAAATCAATTAGTTTTATAAAAATGTTAAGATTCATGGGGTTGTGCATTGTAAAGCATAAAGTAAAAAACAAATAATGGCATTTCAATTAGAAAAAAAATCAATTATGATACGGAAGATTCTAGAACAAAGGAGAAGTGCATGT
>JAAAWM010010109.1:0-12500 GCA_036873465.1 Thinopyrum obtusiflorum
GGCACATTCGGGCGGTGTTGCTGGTTTAGTTTTACCTTGTCGAAATGTCTTGTTGTACCGGGATACCGAGTCTGATCGGAATGTCTCGGGTGGAGGTCTATTCCTTCGTTGACCGTGAGAGCTTGTCATGGGCTAAGTTGGGACTCCCCTGCAGGGATTGAACTTTCGAAAGCCGTGCCCGCGGTTATGGGCAGATGGGAATTTGTTAACGTCCGGTTGTAGAAAACCCGAAGTCGACCTTATTTAAAATACACCAACCGCGTGTGTAACCGTGATGGTCTCTTCTCGGCGGAGTCCGGGAAGTGAACACGGTGTTGGAGTTATGCTTGACGTAGGTAGTCCAGGATCACTTCTTGATCATACTTTTATCGATCGTGCTTCGCCTTCTCTTCTCGCCCTCTTTTGCGTATAAGTTAGCCACCACATATGCTAGTCGATTGCTGCAGCTCCACATATATTTGCCTTATCCATTCCTATGAGCTTAAATAGTCTTGATCGCGAGGGTGCGAGATTGCTGAGTCCCTGTGGCTCACAGATGCTATAACTCCAGATGCAGGTCCAGGTGATTTCGCTCCAGGTGACGATTACGAGCTCAGGTGGGAGTTCGATGAGGACTCTCAGCGTTACTATGTGTCTTTTCCGGATGATCGGGGGGGGGGGGGGGGGGGGGGGGGGGGGGGGGGGGGGGGGGGGGGGGGGGGGGGGGGGGGGGGGGGGGGGGGGGGGGGGGGGGGGGGGGGGGGGGGGGGGGGGGGGGGGGGGGGGGGGGGGGGGGGGGGGGGGGGGGGGGGGGGGGGGGGGGGGGGGGGGGGGGGGGGGGGGGGGGGGGGGGGGGGGGGGGGGGGGGGGGGGGGGGGGGGGGGGGGGGGGGGGGGGGGGGGGGGGGGGGGGGGGGGGGGGGGGGGGGGGGGGGGGGGGGGGGGGGGGGGGGGGGGGGGGGGGGGGGGGGGGGGGGGGGGGGGGGGGGGGGGGGGGGGGGGGGGGGGGGGGGGGGGGGGGGGGGGGGGGGGGGGGGGGGGGGGGGGGGGGGGGGGGGGGGGGGGGGGGGGGGGGGGGGGGGGGGGGGGGGGGGGGGGGGGGGGGGGGGGGGGGGGGGGGGGGGGGGGGGGGGGGGGGGGGGGGGGGGGGGGGGGGGGGGGGGGGGGGGGGGGGGGGGGGGGGGGGGGGGGGGGGGGGGGGGGGGGGGGGGGGGGGGGGGGGGGGGGGGGGGGGGGGGGGGGGGGGGGGGGGGGGGGGGGGGGGGGGGGGGGGGGGGGGGGGGGGGGGGGGGGGGGGGGGGGGGGGGGGGGGGGGGGGGGGGGGGGGGGGGGGGGGGGGGGGGGGGGGGGGGGGGGGGGGGGGGGGGGGGGGGGGGGGGGGGGGGGGGGGGGGGGGGGGGGGGGGGGGGGGGGGGGGGGGGGGGGGGGGGGGGGGGGGGGGGGGGGGGGGGGGGGGGGGGGGGGGGGGGGGGGGGGGGGGGGGGGGGGGGGGGGGGGGGGGGGGGGGGGGGGGGGGGGGGGGGGGGGGGGGGGGGGGGGGGGGGGGGGGGGGGGGGGGGGGGGGGGGGGGGGGGGGGGGGGGGGGGGGGGGGGGGGGGGGGGGGGGGGGGGGGGGGGGGGGGGGGGGGGGGGGGGGGGGGGGGGGGGGGGGGGGGGGGGGGGGGGGGGGGGGGGGGGGGGGGGGGGGGGGGGGGGGGGGGGGGGGGGGGGGGGGGGGGGGGGGGGGGGGGGGGGGGGGGGGGGGGGGGGGGGGGGGGGGGGGGGGGGGGGGGGGGGGGGGGGGGGGGGGGGGGGGGGGGGGGGGGGGGGGGGGGGGGGGGGGGGGGGGGGGGGGGGGGGGGGGGGGGGGGGGGGGGGGGGGGGGGGGGGGGGGGGGGGGGGGGGGGGGGGGGGGGGGGGGGGGGGGGGGGGGGGGGGGGGGGGGGGGGGGGGGGGGGGGGGGGGGGGGGGGGGGGGGGGGGGGGGGGGGGGGGGGGGGGGGGGGGGGGGGGGGGGGGGGGGGGGGGGGGGGGGGGGGGGGGGGGGGGGGGGGGGGGGGGGGGGGGGGGGGGGGGGGGGGGGGGGGGGGGGGGGGGGGGGGGGGGGGGGGGGGGGGGGGGGGGGGGGGGGGGGGGGGGGGGGGGGGGGGGGGGGGGGGGGGGGGGGGGGGGGGGGGGGGGGGGGGGGGGGGGGGGGGGGGGGGGGGGGGGGGGGGGGGGGGGGGGGGGGGGGGGGGGGGGGGGGGGGGGGGGGGGGGGGGGGGGGGGGGGGGGGGGGGGGGGGGGGGGGGGGGGGGGGGGGGGGGGGGGGGGGGGGGGGGGGGGGGGGGGGGGGGGGGGGGGGGGGGGGGGGGGGGGGGGGGGGGGGGGGGGGGGGGGGGGGGGGGGGGGGGGGGGGGGGGGGGGGGGGGGGGGGGGGGGGGGGGGGGGGGGGGGGGGGGGGGGGGGGGGGGGGGGGGGGGGGGGGGGGGGGGGGGGGGGGGGGGGGGGGGGGGGGGGGGGGGGGGGGGGGGGGGGGGGGGGGGGGGGGGGGGGGGGGGGGGGGGGGGGGGGGGGGGGGGGGGGGGGGGGGGGGGGGGGGGGGGGGGGGGGGGGGGGGGGGGGGGGGGGGGGGGGGGGGGGGGGGGGGGGGGGGGGGGGGGGGGGGGGGGGGGGGGGGGGGGGGGGGGGGGGGGGGGGGGGGGGGGGGGGGGGGGGGGGGGGGGGGGGGGGGGGGGGGGGGGGGGGGGGGGGGGGGGGGGGGGGGGGGGGGGGGGGGGGGGGGGGGGGGGGGGGGGGGGGGGGGGGGGGGGGGGGGGGGGGGGGGGGGGGGGGGGGGGGGGGGGGGGGGGGGGGGGGGGGGGGGGGGGGGGGGGGGGGGGGGGGGGGGGGGGGGGGGGGGGGGGGGGGGGGGGGGGGGGGGGGGGGGGGGGGGGGGGGGGGGGGGGGGGGGGGGGGGGGGGGGGGGGGGGGGGGGGGGGGGGGGGGGGGGGGGGGGGGGGGGGGGGGGGGGGGGGGGGGGGGGGGGGGGGGGGGGGGGGGGGGGGGGGGGGGGGGGGGGGGGGGGGGGGGGGGGGGGGGGGGGGGGGGGGGGGGGGGGGGGGGGGGGGGGGGGGGGGGGGGGGGGGGGGGGGGGGGGGGGGGGGGGGGGGGGGGGGGGGGGGGGGGGGGGGGGGGGGGGGGGGGGGGGGGGGGGGGGGGGGGGGGGGGGGGGGGGGGGGGGGGGGGGGGGGGGGGGGGGGGGGGGGGGGGGGGGGGGGGGGGGGGGGGGGGGGGGGGGGGGGGGGGGGGGGGGGGGGGGGGGGGGGGGGGGGGGGGGGGGGGGGGGGGGGGGGGGGGGGGGGGGGGGGGGGGGGGGGGGGGGGGGGGGGGGGGGGGGGGGGGGGGGGGGGGGGGGGGGGGGGGGGGGGGGGGGGGGGGGGGGGGGGGGGGGGGGGGGGGGGGGGGGGGGGGGGGGGGGGGGGGGGGGGGGGGGGGGGGGGGGGGGGGGGGGGGGGGGGGGGGGGGGGGGGGGGGGGGGGGGGGGGGGGGGGGGGGGGGGGGGGGGGGGGGGGGGGGGGGGGGGGGGGGGGGGGGGGGGGGGGGGGGGGGGGGGGGGGGGGGGGGGGGGGGGGGGGGGGGGGGGGGGGGGGGGGGGGGGGGGGGGGGGGGGGGGGGGGGGGGGGGGGGGGGGGGGGGGGGGGGGGGGGGGGGGGGGGGGGGGGGATACTTGGGGAAATTTAGATACAAGTGAACGAAGAGATCATGAACTGATTAGATAATACTTGAATACTGCACCGGTAAGATTTAGAGAAAGGGAGCTGAAAGCTAGAATGAATGATATTTGAAAAGATGACCTTCGGAGGAAAGAAATGGAAACAACTAATGAAATGCTTCGGATGGGTGAAAAGAATTCTCAAAATCAAAAACAATTATGATAGGATGCCATCAAGCTAGAACCATGGATCCTTGAGAGAACGGATAAGATATGGAGGAAAACTCTTCTTCGGTCTTCAAATGCCGAGAGTGATGATGAGAAAACACCACCATGAATTGTTGAGATACTCCGGGAGAATGAAAAACGAAGAGGATGAGCCAACAATGAAAAAAGTTAGGAAGAACTCGGAGAAAGGCATTTGACTGATGATAATTCATACTTACGTCAATCTTTGAATGAATTTTAAAATAACTCTGGAAAGAATTAGAAGAGTCAGGTAAGATCCTGGAAAAACACCTGTGGGTTAGGGCGCACTCAAAAGAAACACCATTGAAAAGATTGCTTGAAAAGAGAGATTGCATCGGTTGAATTAAATGGCTTGAATGAGATAACAACCTCGAGATATCTTCAGCACTCCGGAACAATTGAATAGCGAGAAGTGGAATGATAATAAGGTGCACCGGCATGGAAAACATTTGAAACAAGTTAAAGGATATGATCAACACCAAAAGCTTGAATTGAATCCACCGGAGAAGAAAAAGAATGAAGAATGATGAACTTGAGGCTCCGTTAGTATCTTCATGAGAATCACCGGGTAAGAACATTGAAAGAAAGGAATGGAGAAAATTCACATGAATAAAATGGATACTGGGGGGGGGGGGGAAATCTGAGTCCTTGAAGAAAAAGGGTGGGAGGGCAGGAAAACAAAGGCAGCTTGGGACGAATGAAACAGACACCGTTGGAAAGAATTGAGAATTGATCTCGCGAATGTAGGAATGATCGGATCCACCTGAATTGAAGCACACCGGTTGACAAGGATTGACATGATAAACTCAATGATCGAGAAAGATTGGTATTCACATAGAAATATCAGAACACCGCTATGGAATCAACATTTGACACTGAAGCAACTCGAATACCACAACTGAAAACAAAAACAAAGGATTGGCTTGCAAAATAAGCCGGAACAAACATATGATAGAGATTTCTTCCGAAGTTTTCATAGTGGGGCCTACACAGGCTCGATCGCACAACACCATCATGTACAAGGCAGTGCACATGACATACGAAGCATCCCCGAGTCGGCATAGCCAAGGACTCTTTAAGACACAACGAGACCACTGTAAAACCAACCGTGGATAGGCGGACCACTAGACGTCGAACCCCAATTTCATAGCATACATCTGTCGGAAAGATATCCTAAGAGCTACTTGAATTCCCACTTATAAACTCTCGAAATTTTCCGGTTATGCAATCAGGTGTTGGGGATACACGGGAAGCATAATATCTCACACAAAACTAACAAAACCTACATCCAGCTGTATCCATCCTTCAACACATAAACAAGAAACCTTCGGAAATCGTTTACCTCAACCTTCGAAAAGCATCCGTTATACGAGTTATGGCAATACTCCCGAACTCCTGCCCCAGTACTGGTGGCGTCGAGGTTATCTCACCAACAACTGCATAAAAGAGATTTTCGACATCGGCGAAAACTCAGGTATTCTAGAACTGCAACGATAAAATTGTGACGACAACACCTTGGAGCTCAACTCCCCGGGACACTGCCACAACCCCTAAATGTCAGGAGGCACCAAGAACAATGTTCTCATCACAAAACCATCGGAACGATTCCAAGATACCCGCGTGATCCTAATTTTTTTTTGTGAAATTTGAGAAGAGAAGAGTTAAAACTCTACGTCAGGATGCCTCACTAGAGCGACGAAGGGATTGAGGAGTAAAAAGAATCCTACTCTCCGATATATATAATCCTAAATGACTCAAAACATTTTTCTAGACTCAACAACGCCAGCGATTCGATAAAGCAGGGGGCTCCTAAAGTCGGGGAAGGCTCTGATTACCAACTTGTAACGCCCTCGATGCGGCTATATCTCCCACGTGTCGAAGCACGACTTAGAGGCATAACCGCATTGAAATCAATGTCGCAAGTGAGGTAATCTTCACACAACCCATGTAATACATAAGGGAAAGAGATACATAGTTGGCTTACAATCGCCACTTCACACAATACATGAATATAACATTACATCATCCAGATACACACAAGGTCTGACTATGGAACCAAAATAAAAGAAGACTACCCCAAAAGCTACACAGATCCCCGATCGACCCCAACTGGGCTGCACTACTGATCAACTGGAAACGGAACAACATAATGAACGAGATCTTCATCGAGCTCCTCCTTGAGCTGGGTTGCGTCACCTGCATGGTTCAATGACACCTGCAAGCTGGTTTTTGAAGTAACCGTGAGTCATGGGGACTCAGCAATCTCACACCCTCGTGATCAAGACTATTTAAGCTTATAGGAAGGGTAAAAGGTATGAGGTGGAGCTGCAGCAAGCACTAGCATATATGGTGGCTAACATACGCAAAAGAGAGCGAGAAGAGAAGGCAAAGCACGGTCGAGAAAACTATGATCAAGAAGTGATCCTAGAACAACCTACGTCAAGCATAACTCCAACACCGTGTTCACTTCTCAGACTCCGCCGGAAAGAGACCATCATGGCTACACACGCGGTTGATGCATTTAAATTAAGTTTAGCTGTCAAGTTTTCTACAACCGGACATTAACAAATTCCCATCTGCCCATAACCGCAGGCATGGCTTTCGAAAGTTCAAATCCCTGCAGGGGTGTCCCAACTTAGCCCATCACAAGCTCTCACGGTCAACGAAGGATATTCCTTCTCCCAAGACAACCCAATCAGACTCAGAATCCCGGTTACAAGACATTTCGACAATGGTAAAACAAGACCAGCAGGGGGGGGGGGGGGGGGGGGGGGGGGGGGGGGGGGGGGGGGGGGGGGGGGGGGGGGGGGGGGGGGGGGGGGGGGGGGGGGGGGGGGGGGGGGGGGGGGGGGGGGGGGGGGGGGGGGGGGGGGGGGGGGGGGGGGGGGGGGGGGGGGGGGGGGGGGGGGGGGGGGGGGGGGGGGGGGGGGGGGGGGGGGGGGGGGGGGGGGGGGGGGGGGGGGGGGGGGGGGGGGGGGGGGGGGGGGGGGGGGGGGGGGGGGGGGGGGGGGGGGGGGGGGGGGGGGGGGGGGGGGGGGGGGGGGGGGGGGGGGGGGGGGGGGGGGGGGGGGGGGGGGGGGGGGGGGGGGGGGGGGGGGGGGGGGGGGGGGGGGGGGGGGGGGGGGGGGGGGGGGGGGGGGGGGGGGGGGGGGGGGGGGGGGGGGGGGGGGGGGGGGGGGGGGGGGGGGGGGGGGGGGGGGGGGGGGGGGGGGGGGGGGGGGGGGGGGGGGGGGGGGGGGGGGGGGGGGGGGGGGGGGGGGGGGGGGGGGGGGGGGGGGGGGGGGGGGGGGGGGGGGGGGGGGGGGGGGGGGGGGGGGGGGGGGGGGGGGGGGGGGGGGGGGGGGGGGGGGGGGGGGGGGGGGGGGGGGGGGGGGGGGGGGGGGGGGGGGGGGGGGGGGGGGGGGGGGGGGGGGGGGGGGGGGGGGGGGGGGGGGGGGGGGGGGGGGGGGGGGGGGGGGGGGGGGGGGGGGGGGGGGGGGGGGGGGGGGGGGGGGGGGGGGGGGGGGGGGGGGGGGGGGGGGGGGGGGGGGGGGGGGGGGGGGGGGGGGGGGGGGGGGGGGGGGGGGGGGGGGGGGGGGGGGGGGGGGGGGGGGGGGGGGGGGGGGGGGGGGGGGGGGGGGGGGGGGGGGGGGGGGGGGGGGGGGGGGGGGGGGGGGGGGGGGGGGGGGGGGGGGGGGGGGGGGGGGGGGGGGGGGGGGGGGGGGGGGGGGGGGGGGGGGGGGGGGGGGGGGGGGGGGGGGGGGGGGGGGGGGGGGGGGGGGGGGGGGGGGGGGGGGGGGGGGGGGGGGGGGGGGGGGGGGGGGGGGGGGGGGGGGGGGGGGGGGGGGGGGGGGGGGGGGGGGGGGGGGGGGGGGGGGGGGGGGGGGGGGGGGGGGGGGGGGGGGGGGGGGGGGGGGGGGGGGGGGGGGGGGGGGGGGGGGGGGGGGGGGGGGGGGGGGGGGGGGGGGGGGGGGGGGGGGGGGGGGGGGGGGGGGGGGGGGGGGGGGGGGGGGGGGGGGGGGGGGGGGGGGGGGGGGGGGGGGGGGGGGGGGGGGGGGGGGGGGGGGGGGGGGGGGGGGGGGGGGGGGGGGGGGGGGGGGGGGGGGGGGGGGGGGGGGGGGGGGGGGGGGGGGGGGGGGGGGGGGGGGGGGGGGGGGGGGGGGGGGGGGGGGGGGGGGGGGGGGGGGGGGGGGGGGGGGGGGGGGGGGGGGGGGGGGGGGGGGGGGGGGGGGGGGGGGGGGGGGGGGGGGGGGGGGGGGGGGGGGGGGGGGGGGGGGGGGGGGGGGGGGGGGGGGGGGGGGGGGGGGGGGGGGGGGGGGGGGGGGGGGGGGGGGGGGGGGGGGGGGGGGGGGGGGGGGGGGGGGGGGGGGGGGGGGGGGGGGGGGGGGGGGGGGGGGGGGGGGGGGGGGGGGGGGGGGGGGGGGGGGGGGGGGGGGGGGGGGGGGGGGGGGGGGGGGGGGGGGGGGGGGGGGGGGGGGGGGGGGGGGGGGGGGGGGGGGGGGGGGGGGGGGGGGGGGGGGGGGGGGGGGGGGGGGGGGGGGGGGGGGGGGGGGGGGGGGGGGGGGGGGGGGGGGGGGGGGGGGGGGGGGGGGGGGGGGGGGGGGGGGGGGGGGGGGGGGGGGGGGGGGGGGGGGGGGGGGGGGGGGGGGGGGGGGGGGGGGGGGGGGGGGGGGGGGGGGGGGGGGGGGGGGGGGGGGGGGGGGGGGGGGGGGGGGGGGGGGGGGGGGGGGGGGGGGGGGGGGGGGGGGGGGGGGGGGGGGGGGGGGGGGGGGGGGGGGGGGGGGGGGGGGGGGGGGGGGGGGGGGGGGGGGGGGGGGGGGGGGGGGGGGGGGGGGGGGGGGGGGGGGGGGGGGGGGGGGGGGGGGGGGGGGGGGGGGGGGGGGGGGGGGGGGGGGGGGGGGGGGGGGGGGGGGGGGGGGGGGGGGGGGGGGGGGGGGGGGGGGGGGGGGGGGGGGGGGGGGGGGGGGGGGGGGGGGGGGGGGGGGGGGGGGGGGGGGGGGGGGGGGGGGGGGGGGGGGGGGGGGGGGGGGGGGGGGGGGGGGGGGGGGGGGGGGGGGGGGGGGGGGGGGGGGGGGGGGGGGGGGGGGGGGGGGGGGGGGGGGGGGGGGGGGGGGGGGGGGGGGGGGGGGGGGGGGGGGGGGGGGGGGGGGGGGGGGGGGGGGGGGGGGGGGGGGGGGGGGGGGGGGGGGGGGGGGGGGGGGGGGGGGGGGGGGGGGGGGGGGGGGGGGGGGGGGGGGGGGGGGGGGGGGGGGGGGGGGGGGGGGGGGGGGGGGGGGGGGGGGGGGGGGGGGGGGGGGGGGGGGGGGGGGGGGGGGGGGGGGGGGGGGGGGGGGGGGGGGGGGGGGGGGGGGGGGGGGGGGGGGGGGGGGGGGGGGGGGGGGGGGGGGGGGGGGGGGGGGGGGGGGGGGGGGGGGGGGGGGGGGGGGGGGGGGGGGGGGGGGGGGGGGGGGGGGGGGGGGGGGGGGGGGGGGGGGGGGGGGGGGGGGGGGGGGGGGGGGGGGGGGGGGGGGGGGGGGGGGGGGGGGGGGGGGGGGGGGGGGGGGGGGGGGGGGGGGGGGGGGGGGGGGGGGGGGGGGGGGGGGGGGGGGGGGGGGGGGGGGGGGGGGGGGGGGGGGGGGGGGGGGGGGGGGGGGGGGGGGGGGGGGGGGGGGGGGGGGGGGGGGGGGGGGGGGGGGGGGGGGGGGGGGGGGGGGGGGGGGGGGGGGGGGGGGGGGGGGGGGGGGGGGGGGGGGGGGGGGGGGGGGGGGGGGGGGGGGGGGGGGGGGGGGGGGGGGGGGGGGGGGGGGGGGGGGGGGGGGGGGGGGGGGGGGGGGGGGGGGGGGGGGGGGGGGGGGGGGGGGGGGGGGGGGGGGGGGGGGGGGGGGGGGGGGGGGGGGGGGGGGGGGGGGGGGGGGGGGGGGGGGGGGGGGGGGGGGGGGGGGGGGGGGGGGGGGGGGGGGGGGGGGGGGGGGGGGGGGGGGGGGGGGGGGGGGGGGGGGGGGGGGGGGGGGGGGGGGGGGGGGGGGGGGGGGGGGGGGGGGGGGGGGGGGGGGGGGGGGGGGGGGGGGGGGGGGGGGGGGGGGGGGGGGGGGGGGGGGGGGGGGGGGGGGGGGGGGGGGGGGGGGGGGGGGGGGGGGGGGGGGGGGGGGGGGGGGGGGGGGGGGGGGGGGGGGGGGGGGGGGGGGGGGGGGGGGGGGGGGGGGGGGGGGGGGGGGGGGGGGGGGGGGGGGGGGGGGGGGGGGGGGGGGGGGGGGGGGGGGGGGGGGGGGGGGGGGGGGGGGGGGGGGGGGGGGGGGGGGGGGGGGGGGGGGGGGGGGGGGGGGGGGGGGGGGGGGGGGGGGGGGGGGGGGGGGGGGGGGGGGGGGGGGGGGGGGGGGGGGGGGGGGGGGGGGGGGGGGGGGGGGGGGGGGGGGGGGGGGGGGGGGGGGGGGGGGGGGGGGGGGGGGGGGGGGGGGGGGGGGGGGGGGGGGGGGGGGGGGGGGGGGGGGGGGGGGGGGGGGGGGGGGGGGGGGGGGGGGGGGGGGGGGGGGGGGGGGGGGGGGGGGGGGGGGGGGGGGGGGGGGGGGGGGGGGGGGGGGGGGGGGGGGGGGGGGGGGGGGGGGGGGGGGGGGGGGGGGGGGGGAACAGCACAGTACAACGTATAGCTAGTTCGACTTCATAAGAACAATATTAGAACAATATATTCATTTCCCTAATCAAGATCATCCAGGCTCGTCTTATCCACCTCTGCTTTCAGTTCAGTAAGAACCTGTTTTGCACTGGCCAACTGGGAAAGTGCCTCCTCCTTCGCCAACACCTTCTTAGCAAAGTCTGATTTAAAAAATCTGAGCTCATTCTCCACCTTCCTCTTTTTATCCCGCATCTTCAAATATTCTTCAGTGCTGACAACACTTTCTCTAAGCCTACATTTGTTCTCTTCCTCATACATGCTCCAGAGCTTCGCTAGGCACGTCTTCAAAGACTGTGGCCACTCTTGATCAACCCACTCTAAGTAAGAACACTTCCATTCATCCTATAATATTTAAAACTAGATCAGTAACAATTGTAGGGGAAATGGGTTTATATCAACATATAAAATAACCAATGCTTATTTTGAAAAACTGAAGAAACATGTTAATTATGACATATCTTCTTAAAAAGATCAATGTGCAAATGAATTAATTCCTAATGAGACAACAACCAAATTCTGGAACATCAGAAGCTATAATTAACTACAACAACGCTACAAGTTCATACTCATGTACAATAAATAACAAATTGAACATTTTATGAGGAAGGTAAATATAACTGCAACAGCATAGCGACAGTGTTTGGATGAAAGCAAATTGATACTAACAGGTGTGTACATGCACAAATTTAGTAACATAGAACTAATAGCACTAAGGTCGTCCACTATGTATGCCAAAACTGGTGTAAAGACAACTGTTGCTACATCTCGCACCGGTGCCCTGCACTGGCGAGCCGATGCAGTGGAAAAAACTCAGGGACCCGGACTCCGGAGCACCTAGTTGCTCCGATGCCCAGTTCCTTCGTGCCATAAAGATTTAGTATTTTACTGCTTGGCTACTTGGATGTGTGGACCAAAGTTGGCTGCACAAACTGCTGAAGCGGTGCCAACTAATTTTCTAATGGCATCACTGATGAGATGGCAACAATTTTAGATACTAGGTACAAACTATGACACTGTCTTAGGATGCGTTTGTGTCAGATTACGGGTTCCGCAGACCCTTGAGAGGTTCAAACTCTGGGGTGCGCATGAAGAACACTCTCTCCCCGGTCTGCCTGCTCGACGTTCCCATGGCCTAGCTCGGCGAACCCAAAGAACAAGAGACACAGAGATTTACCCTGGTTCGGGCCACCTTGCGGTGTAATACCCTACTCCAGCTTTGTGGTGGACTGCCTCGAGGGGCTGAGGATGAACTAGTACAGTGGATGAACAGCCTCAGGAAGTGAGGTGTTTTTGAGCTCGATGAGTCAGTGAGGTGGTCAGGTTAGAATGGCCCTGATTTGAGATGCCTCGCTATGGTGGTGGCTAAGTCCTATATATAGTGGCCTTGGTCCTCTTCCCAAATGTAGGCGGGAAGGGATCCCACAATGGCCAAATTTGAAGGGAGACAACTAGTACAAGCTATCCTGACAAAAGTAGTCTTCGCCTGCAAAAGGCTCTGGTGGTGACGCTGCCGTGGGCTCTGCGATGACCTCCGTCCTGCCGTCCTGGCGGTCTTGGTGTTGTTGCACTGATATGGAAACCTTTGCCTGATGCCTCGGGACCCTGCGCCCATGCTTGCTTCCTTAGCATCAAAGAGGAAACTGGTACACTGTGCCTGCTGGCACCCACCTGGCCTTGGTCGTCGTGCCTCACGTCATGTGAGCCTCGCGAGGTGCACCCTGCATAGATATCTCCGCTCCTCGGGAGCCAGCCTAGTGAGGGGGGGGGGGGGGGGGGGGGGGGGGGGGGGGGGGGGGGGGGGGGGGGGGGGGGGGGGGGGGGGGGGGGGGGGGGGGGGGGGGGGGGGGGGGGGGGGGGGGGGGGGGGGGGGGGGGGGGGGGGGGGGGGGGGGGGGGGGGGGGGGGGGGGGGGGGGGGGGGGGGGGGGGGGGGGGGGGGGGGGGGGGGGGGGGGGGGGGGGGGGGGGGGGGGGGGGGGGGGGGGGGGGGGGGGGGG
>JAAAWM010010109.1:15000-34017 GCA_036873465.1 Thinopyrum obtusiflorum
CTTCGGACGTCACATCCAAAGCACCCTTGCGACGGGGGCCACCTTTGGCCCCCTTGGCCTTCTTCTTGGCCTTCTTTTCCGGCGGCCGATAGGGCGTCGGAACCAGCATCTTTGCCAGGAGCGGGATGATTGGCTCTTCGGGCAGCGGAGCCGAACTCCGGATCCGCTCCGCTCCCTCCGTCCACACCTGAAACAATACAGCAAAATATTAGGCATCCTCCTTAAACAGACAAGTAGAAGGTACGCCTTGAGAAAAGGAGAATTTACCGCATTGGCGGGATGGGTGTGATCGTGCCTACGGTCCGAATCTATGACCGGCGGCTTCTCGTTGCCCTTAAAGATGAGAATCCCGCAATAAGGGGACACGATCTCTGCTTCGACGAGACATGCCAATGGCAACCGTGTCTCGAAACGTGGAGCGGCAGACGGAAAACGGTTCAAAATTATGACCGGGCGGACGTGATGTCATGTTGCAAAAAGTTGTCAGCGGATTGGACTCGTGGAATATTATATTCTCTGCGGGTGTGTGTGGTGTGCGTGTTACAGGTCCGGACATGATCATTATGTCCGAAGACTATCTTGGAGTTCGGAAGGAGGAACCTGCCTTGCAATGCCGAAGACAGATCTATGCGCCGGATACCTTGTCATTGAAGCCAGGTTCAGGGGCTACTGAGGGAGTCCTGGACTAAGGGGTCCTCGGGCGTCCAGCCTATTAGCCATGGGCCGGACTGATGGGCTGCGAAGATACGAAGACTGAAGACTGCACCCGTGTCTGGATGGGACTCTCCTTGGCGTGGAAGGCAAGCTTGGTGATCAAGTATGTAGATTCCTTTCTCTGTAATCGACCTTGTGTAACCCTAGATCCTCCCGGTGTCTATATAAACCGGAGGACTTAGTCCGGAGGGGAGAGACTCATTACCATAGTCATACAGGCTAGACTTTTAGGGTTTAGCCATTACGAGGGGGGGGGGGGGGGGGGGGGGGGGGGGGGGGGGGGGGGGGGGGGGGGGGGGGGGGGGGGGGGGGGGGGGGGGGGGGGGGGGGGGGGGGGGGGGGGGGGGGGGGGGGGGGGGGGGGGGGGGGGGGGGGGGGGGGGGGGGGGGGGGGGGGGGGGGGGGGGGGGGGGGGGGGGGGGGGGGGGGGGGGGGGGGGGGGGGGGGGGGGGGGGGGGGGGGGGGGGGGGGGGGGGGGGGGGGGGGGGGGGGGGGGGGGGGGGGGGGGGGGGGGGGGGGGGGGGGGGGGGGGGGGGGGGGGGGGGGGGGGGGGGGGGGGGGGGGGGGGGGGGGGGGGGGGGGGGGGGGGGGGGGGGGGGGGGGGGGGGGGGGGGGGGGGGGGGGGGGGGGGGGGGGGGGGGGGGGGGGGGGGGGGGGGGGGGGGGGGGGGGGGGGGGGGGGGGGGGGGGGGGGGGGGGGGGGGGGGGGGGGGGGGGGGGGGGGGGGGGGGGGGGGGGGGGGGGGGGGGGGGGGGGGGGGGGGGGGGGGGGGGGGGGGGGGGGGGGGGGGGGGGGGGGGGGGGGGGGGGGGGGGGGGGGGGGGGGGGGGGGGGGGGGGGGGGGGGGGGGGGGGGGGGGGGGGGGGGGGGGGGGGGGGGGGGGGGGGGGGGGGGGGGGGGGGGGGGGGGGGGGGGGGGGGGGGGGGGGGGGGGGGGGGGGGGGGGGGGGGGGGGGGGGGGGGGGGGGGGGGGGGGGGGGGGGGGGGGGGGGGGGGGGGGGGGGGGGGGGGGGGGGGGGGGGGGGGGGGGGGGGGGGGGGGGGGGGGGGGGGGGGGGGGGGGGGGGGGGGGGGGGGGGGGGGGGGGGGGGGGGGGGGGGGGGGGGGGGGGGGGGGGGGGGGGGGGGGGGGGGGGGGGGGGGGGGGGGGGGGGGGGGGGGGGGGGGGGGGGGGGGGGGGGGGGGGGGGGGGGGGGGGGGGGGGGGGGGGGGGGGGGGGGGGGGGGGGGGGGGGGGGGGGGGGGGGGGGGGGGG
The DNA here is from genome assembly GCA_036873465.1 of Thinopyrum obtusiflorum. Taxonomy (NCBI): domain Eukaryota; kingdom Viridiplantae; phylum Streptophyta; class Magnoliopsida; order Poales; family Poaceae; genus Thinopyrum; species Thinopyrum obtusiflorum. Next base: position 16,963 of record JAAAWM010010109.1, read on the forward strand.
GGGGGGGGGGGGGGGGGGGGGGGGGGGGGGGGGGGGGGGGGGGGGGGGGGGGGGGGGGGGGGGGGGGGGGGGGGGGGGGGGGGGGGGGGGGGGGGGGGGGGGGGGGGGGGGGGGGGGGGGGGGGGGGGGGGGGGGGGGGGGGGGGGGGGGGGGGGGGGGGGGGGGGGGGGGGGGGGGGGGGGGGGGGGGGGGGGGGGGGGGGGGGGGGGGGGGGGGGGGGGGGGGGGGGGGGGGGGGGGGGGGGGGGGGGGGGGGGGGGGGGGGGGGGGGGGGGGGGGGGGGGGGGGGGGGGGGGGGGGGGGGGGGGGGGGGGGGGGGGGGGGGGGGGGGGGGGGGGGGGGGGGGGGGGGGGGGGGGGGGGGGGGGGGGGGGGGGGGGGGGGGGGGGGGGGGGGGGGGGGGGGGGGGGGGGGGGGGGGGGGGGGGGGGGGGGGGGGGGGGGGGGGGGGGGGGGGGGGGGGGGGGGGGGGGGGGGGGGGGGGGGGGGGGGGGGGGGGGGGGGGGGGGGGGGGGGGGGGGGGGGGGGGGGGGGGGGGGGGGGGGGGGGGGGGGGGGGGGGGGGGGGGGGGGGGGGGGGGGGGGGGGGGGGGGGGGGGGGGGGGGGGGGGGGGGGGGGGGGGGGGGGGGGGGGGGGGGGGGGGGGGGGGGGGGGGGGGGGGGGGGGGGGGGGGGGGGGGGGGGGGGGGGGGGGGGGGGGGGGGGGGGGGGGGGGGGGGGGGGGGGGGGGGGGGGGGGGGGGGGGGGGGGGGGGGGGGGGGGGGGGGGGGGGGGGGGGGGGGGGGGGGGGGGGGGGGGGGGGGGGGGGGGGGGGGGGGGGGGGGGGGGGGGGGGGGGGGGGGGGGGGGGGGGGGGGGGGCCTGGAACACCACAGCGTAATGGTGTGTCCGAATGTCTTAACCGTACTTTATTAGATATGGTGCGATCTATGATGTCTCTTACCGATTAGCACTATCGTTTTGGGGTTATGCATTAGTGACAGCTGCACTCACGTTAAATAGGGCACCATCTTAATCCGTTGAGACGACGCCATATGAACTGTGGTTTGGCAAGAAACCTAAGCTGTCGTTTCTTAAAGTTTGGGGTGGCGATGCTTATGTGAAAAAGTTTCAACCTGATAAGCTCGAACCCAAATCGGAGAAATGTGTCTTCATAGGATACCCAAAAAGAAACTATTGGGTACACCTTCTATCACAGATCCGAAGGCAAGATCTTTGTTGCCAAGAATGGATCCTTTCTAGAGAAGGAGTTTCTCTCGAAAGAAGTGAGTGGGAGGAAAGTAGAACTTGATGAGGTAATTGTACCTTCTCCCGAATTGGAAAGTAGTACATCACAGAAATCAGTTCCAGTGATTCCTACACCAATTAGTGAGGACGCTAATGATGATGATCATGAAACTTCAGATCAAGTTACTACCGAACCTCGTAGGTAAACCAGAGTATGGTCCGCACCAGAGTGGTACAGTAATCCTTTCTGGAAGTCATGTTACTAGACCATGACGAACCTACGAACTATGAGGAAGCGATGATGAGCCCAGATTCCGCGAAATGGCTTGAGGCCATGAAATCTGAGATGGGATCCATGTATGAGAACAAAGTATGGACTTTGATTGACTTGCCCGATGATCGGCGAGCCATTGAGATTCAATGGATCTTCAAGAGGAAGACAGACGCTGATGGGGGGGGGGGGGGGGGGGGGGGGGGGGGGGGGGGGGGGGGGGGGGGGGGGGGGGGGGGGGGGGGGGGGGGGGGGGGGGGGGGGGGGGGGGGGGGGGGGGGGGGGGGGGGGGGGGGGGGGGGGGGGGGGGGGGGGGGGGGGGGGGGGGGGGGGGGGGGGGGGGGGGGGGGGGGGGGGGGGGGGGGGGGGGGGGGGGGGGGGGGGGGGGGGGGGGGGGGGGGGGGGGGGGGGGGGGGGGGGGGGGGGGGGGGGGGGGGGGGGGGGGGGGGGGGGGGGGGGGGGGGGGGGGGGGGGGGGGGGGGGGGGGGGGGGGGGGGGGGGGGGGGGGGGGGGGGGGGGGGGGGGGGGGGGGGGGGGGGGGGGGGGGGGGGGGGGGGGGGGGGGGGGGGGGGGGGGGGGGGGGGGGGGGGGGGGGGGGGGGGGGGGGGGGGGGGGGGGGGGGGGGGGGGGGGGGGGGGGGGGGGGGGGGGGGGGGGGGGGGGGGGGGGGGGGGGGGGGGGGGGGGGGGGGGGGGGGGGGGGGGGCCGCCGGTCATAGATTCGGACCGTGGGCACGATCACACCCATCCCGCCAATGAGGTGAGTTCTTAAGGCGTACCTTCTACTTGTTTGTTCAAGGAGGATGCCTAACCTTTGCTGTATTTTTTCAGGTGTGGACGGAGAGAGCGGAGCGGATCCATAGTTCGGCTCCACTGCCCGAAGAGCCAGTCATCCTGCTCCTGGCGAAGATGCTGGTTCTAGCACCCTATAGGCCGCCGGAAAAGAAGGCCAAGAAGAAGGCCAAGGGGGCCAAAGGTGGCCCCCATCGCAAGGGTGCTTCGGACGTGACGTCTGAAGACGAAGTGACCCTTTCCTCCGCCGCTGAGGATGACGAGGAGGAGGAGGAGGAGGAGGAGGAGGAGAACAACCCTCCCCCTGATGAGGGAAAGAAGAAGAGGGAGGCCTCCACGAACCTGGAGGCGGAGACGTCCAAGAAGGGGAAGGGCTCCCTCGCGGATAACCCCGCGTGGGATGTCGACAGCAGTCCGGAGCGACGCCCCCGTACTAAGCCTCGGGCTGCATCGTAAGTGCTAAGACTCACACATACCCATAGATCCAGCCTCTCCTTTTCATTGTATTGACATGATTAGTTATGCTATTGTAGTCCGGCCCATGACAGCTCCCAGCGATCCTCGTCACGAGGTTCGCTGGATTCAAAGGCGATGGCCAGCGAGTCGCCGCCGACCGCTCACTTCCCAAAGGCCAAGGATGACGCAGAGGTGCTATCCCGAAGGACTTTCCCAGGCCGGGGAGAGGTTCAGGAGGCGCCAGAAGGCGAAGCCTCCGTCGCCGGACACCAGGGGGAGCCAATCCCCATGGAGACTGGTGATGAGGGCCGTATTCAATTCGGCCCTCAGCCGAACTCGATTCCGGAGACCGATACGGCTCCGGAATCCGGCATGCAACCACCTTCAAAAGAAGGGGGGTATGCCTATTCCGCCGGTGACCCCTGTCCAACCAGGGGCACCGGATAATCTGCTGGAAGCGCTGCGAGGCGCTTCCATTGTGGATGAGCACCGTGTTCTTATGGGCACGGTAATTGAAAGGGTTCAGTCCGCCAAGAGTGGACTAACCGAAGCCTGCAGCAGCCTGCTGATAGGTTTTGAGGTAAGCGATGGAAAAAGAGAAGATCCCAATACAGACAGTAGCCCCTGAGACACTGTCCGGTGTTCGGAAAGAAAAAGCTGGACAGAGGATCAATCCCTTATTGCAGGAAACTAACTAAATATGTCTAAAATGAATACGCAGGCGTCGCTGTTGGTCGCAGCCTCGCATACTGCCGAAGTCTCCAGACTAAAGCAGAGACTGGAGCGGGTCGAGGAGGAGCTCGGCCAGGTGAGGAGGCAGCTCCAAGAAAAACAAGGTATGTGATAACCCGTTATATATTTGAAAAGAGTAAAATGATGTTTATTGACCGAAGTGTCATGATATGTATAGGAGCAACGACCGAGGTCGAGGCCCTCAGAAAGGCCCTGGCCGAAGCCGAGGGGAAGGCTGTCAAGGAGCAGGCCGCCCGTAAGAAGCTCAAGGCTCGGGTCAACGAGGTCCAGCAAGAGCTCCAGGACGCGGTAAGGAAGTGCGAGACCTTGGAGCGCGATGCGTTGGCTCAAGAGACCGAACTCGCCAAGGCTCATCAGAGCGCAGAGACGGCCCGGAATGAGGCCCAGGGCGCCCTCCAGGAGATCCAGGAGGCCAGGAACATCACGGCGGGTAAGGCATTTAGTATGCAAAGCAAGAATGTGAAGAGGAAGTATCTTTTACTATACTGGATTCGGAGTTCTCCAGGGGCTTTTGTGGACTTGCCACGCAGCGTGTCAGACGCTGCGGAGTTCTTCAGGGCCAAAGAAGGGAGCTCGACGGAGAAGCTGTTCTGGTCGCAATTCCTTGCGCCAGAACATCCAGTGCCCTTCACCGATCAGCTGAAACAGCTGGTCGAGCTACATAGGGTGGCCGAACTGGCCATGAAGGATGTGATAATCCGGCTGTGGCCTGCCGAAGCTATACCCAGCAGCTACTTCGGCCTCGTGAAGCGGTTGGTGAATGCCTGTCCTTGGCTGGACGTCATCAAGTGGTCGGTCTGCATCGAGGGCGCGCACCTGGCCTTCGCCTATGTCAAGGTGTGGTGGGCGAAGATGGACGCCGTCAAGCTAGCGACCGAGGGGCCGCCTGAGGGCAAGGAGCACCGCACACCTGAGCGATATTTTGGAGACATCCTGGAGGGGTCCCGCATTGTTGCGGAGCAGTGTGCGAAAGACGTGAGCTTTGAATGAATACATTCATATTTTGTCTCGCCCTGTATTATGAAACAAAGATAGTTTATGTAATATACTGCTTTGTGTTAGATTTTTACCTCCTGTGCAGCCGTTTTTATTAAATCTGAGAGTTGGCCAGTCATCGGCTTCAGCCCCCACGTAGGTAGTACGGGGGTGTTCGGGATGGAATCTAAACACTCTTGATCCAATTATTTGGTCCTTGAAGGAGGTGTTTAGCGCAACGAACAAGGCAATCGGACTATAATGCTTTATCACCCTCACTTAGCCATAGGAGTTCGATAATAGAATTTTAGGCGCAGCCCCTGGTATTTGGACATCCGAACTGGGGGATTCTGTAAACACCTGATCGGATAAAAACTGAGTCATTGCGCAATGCGGAAAAAACCTCCAGCGATTTGAAACCTCCGAAGAGCTGACCGGCTCTCGCCACATCATGACAGTCAGTTTTCGGCTTTCTCTACTGAGGTGCTCATCCGGATGAACCAGGGCACAATCGTAGTAGTTCTCCCTTTACTACCCTAGCCGATATAGCGGAACGTAAGGTAGTAAGCACAGGAGCCGGGCAACCCAACTATTGACCAAAGACATGATTCGGAGCCAATGCATATAGTGCTAAATTCGGGGTGCCGAACTATACTGTAAAAAGTGTTCAGACTTTGTTGCCGTATTGCGGGGCGCTATAAAGCCCCTGGCAAATGGGAGCGTACCAACGTGTACGGGTGCTACTTGATAAGGTTATTAACAGAAAATAAAGGAAAACAGAAAAGGAGCAAAAGTAATGAGCTAGGGCCACAGAATTTGGGCTGTGAACTGTTTTCATTGCAATTTTATTAATACGTCAAAGCGCATTGATACAAATAGTGCGATAAGCAACAGGCTATTTAACATGCCAAAAACCGAGGGAGAGCTGTATGCGGGTCCTGAAAACAGGTAGAGTGATCGTTAAAGAAAACACCTCGAGATTCTCCTATACGCTTGTGCTTCTTGCCATCTTGGTGTATTTGTCCTTCGAAAGGACCGGTGATCTAGCCATCAGGGAAGGTCTGTGGAAAAGAAACCTGAAAAGGGAAAAAGGAAACAATGAAAGTATATGTGTTCGGGAGCGGTCAAGCCGTATTGCGGATCACAAGCTAGTTATGCCTCCGTCTATGCCCATGGTATTTTGAGTGCGTAGTTATGTACGCGCGGTACTAGTGCCGGCACCTGATCGGGACTGGGACGGAGGCCGAATTGCTAATCGAGCTCTCGACGAGCCGAGCTGTCATGCTGCAGAATAGTCCGGACTCTTTTGACAGTGTCCGAAAGTTCGGCCGCTGAATTGAGGTTCTGCTTGAGAAGGCCGCTCTGTACTTCTGCTGCTAAGGCAGCGGTGTGCTCCTCGGTACGGAGGGAGCGTTCCGTGTTTCCATTAACTGTTATGACGCCGCGTGGCCCGGGCATCTTGAGCTTGAGGTAAGCATAATGAGGCATCGCATTGAATCGAGCAAATGCGGTTCGTCCGAGCAGTGCGTGATAGCCGCTGCAAAAAGGAACGATATCAAAGATTAACTCTTCGCTTTGAAAGTTGTCCGGAGATCCGAAGACAACCTCTAGCGTAATTGAGCCCGTGCAGCGGGCCTCTACACCTGGTATGACTCCTTTGAAGGTGGTCTTTGTGGGCTTGATCCGTGATGGGTTAATGCCCATTTTGCGCACTGTATCCTGATAGAGCAGGTTCAGGCTGCTGCCGCCGTCCATAAGGACTCGCGTCAGGTGGAATCCGTCAATTATTGGGTCAAGGACCAATGCGGCTGAACCGCCATGATAGATACTGGTCGGATGATCCCGTCTATCAAAAGTGATCGGCATGACGACCATGCATTAAATTTCGGGGCGACTGGCTCTATCGCATAGACGTCCCTGAGCGCGTGCTTGCGCTCCCTCCTGGGGATGTGTGTAGCATATATCATGTTCACCGATTTGACCTAGGGAGGAAACTTCTTTTGTCCCCCTGTGCTCAGTTGCCGGGGCTCCTCGTCATCGTCCTCGCTTTGCGATCCCTTTTCTTTGTTCTTGGCATTTAACTTGCCGGCCTGTTTAAAAACCCAACAATCTCTGTTGGTATGATTGGCTGGTTTATCAGGGGTGCCATGGATTTGGCACGGACGATCGAGTATGCGGTCCAAGCTTGATGGTTCCTGATTGTTTCTTTTATATGGCTTCTTCCGCTGACCGGACTTGGAACCACTGAATCCGGCATTGACTGTCGTGTCATCGGTGTTGTCACCATTACTTCGGCATTTGTGTCTGCTGCGTCGGAGCTTGCCATTGCTATTTTTGGCCTCGGAGGTGCCCGTGTCACTTGCTGTATTTTTGCTACAGACCAGCCAACTATCCTCTCCCGCACAGAAGCAGGTCATGAGTGCCGTGAGGGCTGTCATGGATTTTGGCTTTTCCTGGCCGAGGTGGCGGGCGAGCCATTCGTCACGGATGCTATGTTTAAAGGCCGCTAGGGCTTCGGCATCCGGACAGTCGACGATCTAGTTCTTTTTAGTTAGGAACCTAGTCCAGAATTTCCTGGCTGACTCTCCAGGCTGTGGGGGGGGGGGGGGGGGGGGGGGGGGGGGGGGGGGGGGGGGGGGGGGGGGGGGGGGGGGGGGGGGGGGGGGGGGGGGGGGGGGGGGGGGGGGGGGGGGGGGGGGGGGGGGGGGGGGGGGGGGGGGGGGGGGGGGGGGGGGGGGGGGGGGGGGGGGGGGGGGGGGGGGGGGGGGGGGGGGTATTTTATGGCGTGAAGGTCATCCCCGCGGGCCATGTGGATGTGGAGAATGAAATCCTCGATCCATACCGCGGGATCTGTTGTTCCATCGTATGATTTGATGTTTACGGGTTTGAACCCTTCTGGGAATTCATGATCCATTACTTCGTCAGTGAAGCAAAGAGGGTGTGCGGCACCTCTATATCGGGCCGCATCGTAGCGTAGCTCCGATGGAGTCCGTCTGTGATTTTTGGCCCGGGCGTGACTAGGTTTGTCGCATCCAAATAGGTAGCCGTCCTCGCGTGTCAGGGCACGTCCTCGCGATCCGTAGATCGATCTTGTATGTCCTGCTCTACTATCCAGGTCTTGACGAAGGTCATATGTATAACCCCGAGCTATCTTATCCCTGCCTTTACGACGAGGTGGGACAGTCTAGTTTTCGGCTCGAGTTGCCGTTTTATCCCGACCGCGTGGTGGTCGGTCTGCCACATTGCGCGATGCTGGTGCGGGTGCTGCCACCTCGTCGTCAAACTGAGGTAGCAATTTGCGCTTCGGGTAACTTTTGGCTGGGCGCCTAAGGCCGTATTCCTCGGCTGCCAGGACATCAGTCCATCTGTCATTGAGCAGGTCTTGGTCAGCTTGAAGCTGCTGCTGCTTCTTTTTCAGGCTCCTCGCAATGGCTATTAGCTGAAGCTTAAAGCGCTCCTGCTCGAGAGGTTCCTCGGGCACAATAAAATCCTCATTGCCGAGGCTCACCTCCTCCTCGGAGAGCGAATGATAACTACCGTCCTTCGAGTCTTCGTCTATGGCCTGTTCATTAGGGCTGACTTGCCCATCTTCCCGATTGTCTTGTTCGGCAGTTTGTTCATCGGGGTCTTCTGTGTCTTCGGCGCCATCCGGAGTGTTATCATCTCCTGTGCCGGTGTTGCTGTCTTTGCTGCGGCGTGATTTAGAGCAGCGCCGCTGACGATGGTGCTTTGGTTGTGTCTTGGGAGGGTCATTCTTCTCTGGGTTCTCCTTGTCGTCGCCACTATTATCTTTTGGTGCATCCACCATGTATACGTCATATGAGGAAGTGGCCGTCCATCGTCCAGTGAACGGCGGGTTTTGGGCCTCCTCTTCTCCGGCATCGTCGTCCATACCGTCGATGTCTTCGGAGTCATAGTCAAGCGTGTCGGTTAGGTCTTCGATAGTGGCTATGAAGTGGGTGGCGGGTGGGAAGCGAAATTCTCCCCCATCATCAGCCTCTAATTCAAACCGGACATAATTCAGCTGTGAGTCCCCCGCCAAGGACAGATTTTTTAACGAGTTCAGCACATCACCAAGGGGCGAGCGTCGGAAGATGTCTGCGGTGCTGAATTCGAAGATCGATAACTCCAGGTCTTGACGAAGGTCATATGTATAACCCCGAGCTATCTTATCCCTGCCGGGGGGGGGGGGGGGGGGGGGGGGGGGGGGGGGGGGGGGGGGGGGGGGGGGGGGGGGGGGGGGGGGGGGGGGGGGGGGGGGGGGGGGGGGGGGGGGGGGGGGGGGGGGGGGGGGGGGGGGGGGGGGGGGGGGGGGGGGGGGGGGGGGGGGGGGGGGGGGGGGGGGGGGGGGGGGGGGGGGGGGGGGGGGGGGGGGGGGGGGGGGGGGGGGGGGGGGGGGGGGGGGGGGGGGGGGGGGGGGGGGGGGGGGGGGGGGGGGGGGGGGGGGGGGGGGGGGGGGGGGGGGGGGGGGGGGGGGGGGGGGGGGGGGGGGGGGGGGGGGGGGGGGGGGGGGGGGGGGGGGGGGGGGGGGGGGGGGGGGGGGGGGGGGGGGGGGGGGGGGGGGGGGGGGGGGGGGGGGGGGGGGGGGGGGGGGGGGGGGGGGGGGGGGGGGGGGGGGGGGGGGGGGGGGGGGGGGGGGGGGGGGGGGGGGGGGGGGGGGGGGGGGGGGGGGGGGGGGGGGGGGGGGGGGGGGGGGGGGGGGGGGGGGGGGGGGGGGGGGGGGGGGGGGGGGGGGGGGGGGGGGGGGGGGGGGGGGGGGGGGGGGGGGGGGGGGGGGGGGGGGGGGGGGGGGGGGGGGGGGGGGGGGGGGGGGGGGGGGGGGGGGGGGGGGGGGGGGGGGGGGGGGGGGGGGGGGGGGGGGGGGGGGGGGGGGGGGGGGGGGGGGGGGGGGGGGGGGGGGGGGGGGGGGGGGGGGGGGGGGGGGGGGGGGGGGGGGGGGGGGGGGGGGGGGGGGGGGGGGGGGGGGGGGGGGGGGGGGGGGGGGGGGGGGGGGGGGGGGGGGGGGGGGGGGGGGGGGGGGGGGGGGGGGGGGGGGGGGGGGGGGGGGGGGGGGGGGGGGGGGGGGGGGGGGGGGGGGGGGGGGGGGGGGGGGGGGGGGGGGGGGGGGGGGGGGGGGGGGGGGGGGGGGGGGGGGGGGGGGGGGGGGGGGGGGGGGGGGGGGGGGGGGGGGGGGGGGGGGGGGGGGGGGGGGGGGGGGGGGGGGGGGGGGGGGGGGGGGGGGGGGGGGGGGGGGGGGGGGGGGGGGGGGGGGGGGGGGGGGGGGGGGGGGGGGGGGGGGGGGGGGGGGGGGGGGGGGGGGGGGGGGGGGGGGGGGGGGGGGGGGGGGGGGGGGGGGGGGGGGGGGGGGGGGGGGGGGGGGGGGGGGGGGGGGGGGGGGGGGGGGGGGGGGGGGGGGGGGGGGGGGGGGGGGGGGGGGGGGGGGGGGGGGGGGGGGGGGGGGGGGGGGGGGGGGGGGGGGGGGGGGGGGGGGGGGGGGGGGGGGGGGGGGGGGGGGGGGGGGGGGGGGGGGGGGGGGGGGGGGGGGGGGGGGGGGGGGGGGGGGGGGGGGGGGGGGGGGGGGGGGGGGGGGGGGGGGGGGGGGGGGGGGGGGGGGGGGGGGGGGGGGGGGGGGGGGGGGGGGGGGGGGGGGGGGGGGGGGGGGGGGGGGGGGGGGGGGGGGGGGGGGGGGGGGGGGGGGGGGGGGGGGGGGGGGGGGGGGGGGGGGGGGGGGGGGGGGGGGGGGGGGGGGGGGGGGGGGGGGGGGGGGGGGGGGGGGGGGGGGGGGGGGGGGGGGGGGGGGGGGGGGGGGGGGGGGGGGGGGGGGGGGGGGGGGGGGGGGGGGGGGGGGGGGGGGGGGGGGGGGGGGGGGGGGGGGGGGGGGGGGGGGGGGGGGGGGGGGGGGGGGGGGGGGGGGGGGGGGGGGGGGGGGGGGGGGGGGGGGGGGGGGGGGGGGGGGGGGGGGGGGGGGGGGGGGGGGGGGGGGGGGGGGGGGGGGGGGGGGGGGGGGGGGGGGGGGGGGGGGGGGGGGGGGGGGGGGGGGGGGGGGGGGGGGGGGGGGGGGGGGGGGGGGGGGGGGGGGGGGGGGGGGGGGGGGGGGGGGGGGGGGGGGGGGGGGGGGGGGGGGGGGGGGGGGGGGGGGGGGGGGGGGGGGGGGGGGGGGGGGGGGGGGGGGGGGGGGGGGGGGGGGGGGGGGGGGGGGGGGGGGGGGGGGGGGGGGGGGGGGGGGGGGGGGGGGGGGGGGGGGGGGGGGGGGGGGGGGGGGGGGGGGGGGGGGGGGGGGGGGGGGGGGGGGGGGGGGGGGGGGGGGGGGGGGGGGGGGGGGGGGGGGGGGGGGGGGGGGGGGGGGGGGGGGGGGGGGGGGGGGGGGGGGGGGGGGGGGGGGGGGGGGGGGGGGGGGGGGGGGGGGGGGGGGGGGGGGGGGGGGGGGGGGGGGGGGGGGGGGGGGGGGGGGGGGGGGGGGGGGGGGGGGGGGGGGGGGGGGGGGGGGGGGGGGGGGGGGGGGGGGGGGGGGGGGGGGGGGGGGGGGGGGGGGGGGGGGGGGGGGGGGGGGGGGGGGGGGGGGGGGGGGGGGGGGGGGGGGGGGGGGGGGGGGGGGGGGGGGGGGGGGGGGGGGGGGGGGGGGGGGGGGGGGGGGGGGGGGGGGGGGGGGGGGGGGGGGGGGGGGGGGGGGGGGGGGGGGGGGGGGGGGGGGGGGGGGGGGGGGGGGGGGGGGGGGGGGGGGGGGGGGGGGGGGGGGGGGGGGGGGGGGGGGGGGGGGGGGGGGGGGGGGGGGGGGGGGGGGGGGGGGGGGGGGGGGGGGGGGGGGGGGGGGGGGGGGGGGGGGGGGGGGGGGGGGGGGGGGGGGGGGGGGGGGGGGGGGGGGGGGGGGGGGGGGGGGGGGGGGGGGGGGGGGGGGGGGGGGGGGGGGGGGGGGGGGGGGGGGGGGGGGGGGGGGGGGGGGGGGGGGGGGGGGGGGGGGGGGGGGGGGGGGGGGGGGGGGGGGGGGGGGGGGGGGGGGGGGGGGGGGGGGGGGGGGGGGGGGGGGGGGGGGGGGGGGGGGGGGGGGGGGGGGGGGGGGGGGGGGGGGGGGGGGGGGGGGGGGGGGGGGGGGGGGGGGGGGGGGGGGGGGGGGGGGGGGGGGGGGGGGGGGGGGGGGGGGGGGGGGGGGGGGGGGGGGGGGGGGGGGGGGGGGGGGGGGGGGGGGGGGGGGGGGGGGGGGGGGGGGGGGGGGGGGGGGGGGGGGGGGGGGGGGGGGGGGGGGGGGGGGGGGGGGGGGGGGGGGGGGGGGGGGGGGGGGGGGGGGGGGGGGGGGGGGGGGGGGGGGGGGGGGGGGGGGGGGGGGGGGGGGGGGGGGGGGGGGGGGGGGGGGGGGGGGGGGGGGGGGGGGGGGGGGGGGGGGGGGGGGGGGGGGGGGGGGGGGGGGGGGGGGGGGGGGGGGGGGGGGGGGGGGGGGGGGGGGGGGGGGGGGGGGGGGGGGGGGGGGGGGGGGGGGGGGGGGGGGGGGGGGGGGGGGGGGGGGGGGGGGGGGGGGGGGGGGGGGGGGGGGGGGGGGGGGGGGGGGGGGGGGGGGGGGGGGGGGGGGGGGGGGGGGGGGGGGGGGGGGGGGGGGGGGGGGGGGGGGGGGGGGGGGGGGGGGGGGGGGGGGGGGGGGGGGGGGGGGGGGGGGGGGGGGGGGGGGGGGGGGGGGGGGGGGGGGGGGGGGGGGGGGGGGGGGGGGGGGGGGGGGGGGGGGGGGGGGGGGGGGGGGGGGGGGGGGGGGGGGGGGGGGGGGGGGGGGGGGGGGGGGGGGGGGGGGGGGGGGGGGGGGGGGGGGGGGGGGGGGGGGGGGGGGGGGGGGGGGGGGGGGGGGGGGGGGGGGGGGGGGGGGGGGGGGGGGGGGGGGGGGGGGGGGGGGGGGGGGGGGGGGGGGGGGGGGGGGGGGGGGGGGGGGGGGGGGGGGGGGGGGGGGGGGGGGGGGGGGGGGGGGGGGGGGGGGGGGGGGGGGGGGGGGGGGGGGGGGGGGGGGGGGGGGGGGGGGGGGGGGGGGGGGGGGGGGGGGGGGGGGGGGGGGGGGGGGGGGGGGGGGGGGGGGGGGGGGGGGGGGGGGGGGGGGGGGGGGGGGGGGGGGGGGGGGGGGGGGGGGGGGGGGGGGGGGGGGGGGGGGGGGGGGGGGGGGGGGGGGGGGGGGGGGGGGGGGGGGGGGGGGGGGGGGGGGGGGGGGGGGGGGGGGGGGGGGGGGGGGGGGGGGGGGGGGGGGGGGGGGGGGGGGGGGGGGGGGGGGGGGGGGGGGGGGGGGGGGGGGGGGGGGGGGGGGGGGGGGGGGGGGGGGGGGGGGGGGGGGGGGGGGGGGGGGGGGGGGGGGGGGGGGGGGGGGGGGGGGGGGGGGGGGGGGGGGGGGGGGGGGGGGGGGGGGGGGGGGGGGGGGGGGGGGGGGGGGGGGGGGGGGGGGGGGGGGGGGGGGGGGGGGGGGGGGGGGGGGGGGGGGGGGGGGGGGGGGGGGGGGGGGGGGGGGGGGGGGGGGGGGGGGGGGGGGGGGGGGGGGGGGGGGGGGGGGGGGGGGGGGGGGGGGGGGGGGGGGGGGGGGGGGGGGGGGGGGGGGGGGGGGGGGGGGGGGGGGGGGGGGGGGGGGGGGGGGGGGGGGGGGGGGGGGGGGGGGGGGGGGGGGGGGGGGGGGGGGGGGGGGGGGGGGGGGGGGGGGGGGGGGGGGGGGGGGGGGGGGGGGGGGGGGGGGGGGGGGGGGGGGGGGGGGGGGGGGGGGGGGGGGGGGGGGGGGGGGGGGGGGGGGGGGGGGGGGGGGGGGGGGGGGGGGGGGGGGGGGGGGGGGGGGGGGGGGGGGGGGGGGGGGGGGGGGGGGGGGGGGGGGGGGGGGGGGGGGGGGGGGGGGGGGGGGGGGGGGGGGGGGGGGGGGGGGGGGGGGGGGGGGGGGGGGGGGGGGGGGGGGGGGGGGGGGGGGGGGGGGGGGGGGGGGGGGGGGGGGGGGGGGGGGGGGGGGGGGGGGGGGGGGGGGGGGGGGGGGGGGGGGGGGGGGGGGGGGGGGGGGGGGGGGGGGGGGGGGGGGGGGGGGGGGGGGGGGGGGGGGGGGGGGGGGGGGGGGGGGGGGGGGGGGGGGGGGGGGGGGGGGGGGGGGGGGGGGGGGGGGGGGGGGGGGGGGGGACGATGACACATAGAGAGGGGATGTCCAGCGGCGCTCCAATGGAGTTCGGCGAGCATAGAGTGGAGACCCACGCGAGGGAGATGGATCTCTCGGTGGTGTACACCATTGACCCGGCCGTGGTGGACGACTACATCAATAGCGTTGAGCAGTTGCTTGCTCGAGACAAGTACAAGGTGGTCGGCATCGACCTCCAGTACACCGCCGGTCATCCCGGCATAGATCAGAAGGTTGCCATCGCCCAGTTGTGCGTGCGCCATCATGTCCTCATCTACCACTACTGCATGGCCATAGAGCCTTGCGATCGTTTCAACAGGTTTGTCAACAGCACCGACTACAAGTTTGCCACGATGGAAACCAAAGACGATGTAAAAGCGCTCAGTGTTACGGGCTTGGCCTGCAAGAACCTTGTCGAAATCCGTGACCACTACAGGGTCTGGGGCAGCACGAAGCAGGACTCCCTGGTCGAACTCGCCTCGGCCATCATCGACCCCTACTACGAAAAGATGAAGCAGGATGCCCAGAGAACAAGTCCCGTATCCTGGCACGGGGCCTGGATGCAGCAACTGGATGAACCTCACCTCAGGTTTGCGGCCAAGAGTGTGTACACATGCTACGAGATGCACAGGCGGATCGTTGACATGAGGAAGTGCCTCGTTACCCAAATCGATGAGCCCGGATCGAGCCACAAGCAGAGCAAGCGTCACAAGAAGTAGATGATGATGGGGGGGGGGGGGGGGGGGGGGGGGGGGGGGGGGGGGGGGGGGGGGGGGGGGGGGGGGGGGGGGGGGGGGGGGGGGGGGGGGGGGGGGGGGGGGGGGGGGGGGGGGGGGGGGGGGGGGGGGGGGGGGGGGGGGGGGGGGGGGGGGGGGGGGGGGGGGGGGGGGGGGGGGGGGGGGGGGGGGGGGGGGGGGGGGGGGGGGGGGGGGGGGGGGGGGGGGGGGGGGGGGGGGGGGGGGGGGGGGGGGGGGGGGGGGGGGGGGGGGGGGGGGGGGGGGGGGGGGGGGGGGGGGGGGGGGGGGGGGGGGGGGGGGGGGGGGGGGGGGGGGGGGGGGGGGGGGGGGGGGGGGGGGGGGGGGGGGGGGGGGGGGGGTGAACCATTTCTGTTCTCATGTCTCAACGCAAATAGTTCATCCGAGTGAACCGCATGCCGTATATCGCACACACCTTGATCTGGCTGACCGTTTCTTTTGTGTTTTGCCTAATCACAAACAGTTCATCCGAGTGAACCGTATGCTGTGTATCGCACATGCCTTCATCTGGCTGCCCATTTCTTTTGTTCCTCCTCATCGCAAATAGTTAATTGAACTGAACCATATGCCCTTCATCGCACACGCAACTAAAACCTGAACCGTGTTTGATGCATCCGTCATCGCAAATGTTTTACACATTTCTGACGGTTTTCATATAGCACCGTTTGCGATTATTGCATCGCACACGGTTTCTCGAAGGGTCTCTGATCATAGTGTCACGTTAGCAGCATCCTGCAGTAGTGGCTATGTGTTTGATCTCTCCCTCTCTCTTGTGTTCTTGATATGGCACAATCTTGATGTACCGTGAGCTTTGTTATTATAGTTGAATCATATGGTGTTTCTTCCCCTCTACCTTCTTATGATGAATTGAGTTTTACCTTTGAGGTTTCATTATTATCGGATTGAATACTATTATGGATTTGAGAACACTTGATGTATGTCTTGCGTGGGATACCCGTGGTGACAATGGGGTGTTCTATTGATTCACTTGATGTATGTTTCGTCACTCAACTCGCAGATTCCCGAGGTGACATTGGGGTAATCTATGCATAGGGGTTGATGCACGTTTTCGTCCTTGTTTCTCCGGTAGGAATATTGGGGCACTCTTTGAGTTTCTTTATGTTGGATTGAATATTATGAATCTGAAGTTGTTTGATGCATATCGTATAATTGACCCACGGATACTTGTGGTGACATTCGAGTATCTAGGTGACATTAGGGTTGATTGATGTGTGTCTTATGGTGTTATTTTACTATGAATTGTTGTTTGTGACACTTATAGGAATAGCTCAATGGATTGATCGGAAAGAATAACTTTGAGGTGGTTTCATACCCTACAAGCAATTTCATCTTATGTTCTCCGCGATAGGAACTTTGGAGTGACTTTTGTCGCACGTTGAGGGATTGCCATATGATCTAATTATGTTATCATTGTTGAGAGAACTTGCACTAGTGAAAGTATGAACCCTAGGCCTTGTTTCCAAGCATTGCAATACCGTTTTTGTGCAGTTTTATTACTTGCTACCTTGCTGTTTTTATATTTTCACATTAGAAAAACCCATATCTACCATCCACATTACACTTGTATCACCATCTCTTCGCCGAACTAGTGCACCTATACAATTTACCATTGTATTGGGTGTGTTGGGGACACAAGAGACTCTTTGTTATTTGGTTGCAGGTGAGGGAGTCCTGGACTAAGGGGTCCTCGGGCGTCCGGCCTGTTAGCCATGGGCCGGACTGATGGGCTGTGAAGATACAAAGACCGAAGACTTTACCCGTGTCCGGATGGGACTCTCCTTGGTGTGGAAGGCAAGCTTGGTGATCAAATATGTAGATTCCTTTCTTTGTAACCGACCTTGTGTAACCCTAGATCCTCCCGGTGTCTATATAAACTGGAGGACTTAGTCCGGAGGGGGGACTCATAACCATAGTCATACAGGCTAGACTTTTAGGGTTTAGCCACTACGATCTCGTGGTAGATCAACTCTTGTAATACTCGTACTCATCAAGATCAATCAAGCAGGAAGTAGGGTATTACCTCCATAGAGAGGGCCCGAACCTGGGTAAACATTGTGTCCCCCGTCTCCTGTTACCATCATCCTTAGACGCACAGTTCGGGACCCCTACCCGAGATCCGCCGGTTTTGACACCGACATTGGTGCTTTCATTGAGAGTTCCGCTGTGCCGTCCCCAAAAGGTTTGATGGCCCCTTCAATCATCAACGACAATGCTGTCCAAGGAGAAACCTTCCTCCCCGGACATATCTTCGTGTTCGGCAGCTTCGCACTGCGGGCCAACTCGCTTGGCCATCTGGAGCAGATCGATAGCTACGCCCCTAGCCATCAGGTCAGATTTGGGAGATTGAACTATGTCGCGGACATCCGCGGAGACTTGATCTTCAACGGATTCGGGACCACGGCAGCCGCTCCCCGTCGCCACGATGAACATGACTTAAATCTGTCATCGGACTACACTCAGGAAATCGCACCTGTAACCGCTCTGGCCTTAGATCCAGAGCAAATCGCGCCATCCGAGGATGGGAAGCTCAACCCCACCACGGAGGTCGCAGATTCCGCGGCGTTGGAGTCGCACATAGACTTAACTACACACGATACCTGTGCCACCGGAACTCCGGACTCGTCTCCGGCTATAAGTTCCGAGCCAGGTGCGTCCGCGGACGCCGAGCTTGATCAGTTATCGATCTTCGAATTCAGCACCGCAGACATCTTCCGACGCTCGCCCCTT
>JAAAWM010010110.1:0-34032 GCA_036873465.1 Thinopyrum obtusiflorum
CGCAAGTTTGCGGACTAGGAGTCTGAACTTTCAAAGGCTCGCCAGAGTGCACAAGAGGCCCGGGTTGAAGCCTAGGGCGCCCTCCAGGAAATCCAGGAGGCCCAAAAAATCGCGGCGGGTAAGGCCTTTATTATGCAGAGCAAGTATGTGAAGAAAAGGTACCTCTTACTAACCCAGATTTGGAGTTCTCCAGGAGCGTTTGCGGATCTGCCATGCAGTGTTGCCGATGCTGCGGAGTTCTTCCGAGACGAAGAGGGGAGCTCAACGGAGAAGCTATTCTGGTCGCAATACCTTGCGCCAGAGCATCCGGTGCCCTTTAGCGATTAGTTGAAACAGCTGACCGAACTGCATAGGGTGGTCGAGTTGGCCATGAAGGATTTGATAATCCGTCTATGGCCCGCCGAAGCCATACCCAGCAGCTACTTCAGGCTCATGAAGTGGCTAGTCGATGCCTACCCTCGGCTTGATGCCATTAAGCGGTCGGTCTGCATGGAAGGTGCGCGGATGGCCTTCGCCCGTGTCAAGGTTCAGTGGGTGAAGATGGACGCCGTCAAGCTCGCGACCAAGGGACCACCCACAGGCAAGGAGCACCGCATGCCCGAGCAGTATTTTGATGATGTCCTGAAGGGATCCCGTGTTGTAGAGGGCCAGTGTGCAAAAGACATTATCTTTGTATGAAGGCATTCATGTTATCCTGTCCTGTATTATGAAACAAAGCCAATATGTAATATAATGCTTGTTGTTTGTTTTAAAAATGTGCCTCCTGTGCGACCGTTTTATTAAATCTGAGAGTTGGCCAGTCGTCAGCTTCAGCCCCCATGTAGGTAGTACGGGGGTGTTCGGGTTGAAACCTGAACACTCTTGATCCAATAGTTTTGGTCCTTGAAGGTGGTGTTCAGCGCAGCGAACCAGGCAATCGGACTATGTGGCTTTATCACCCTCACTCAGCCATAGGAGTTTGACAATAGAAATTTAGGCACAACCCCTAGTTAGTATTTGTTAATCCGGACTAGGGTGCTGTAGACACCTAATCGGGTGGAGGCCGATCCGTCGCATACTGTGGAAAAATCGCAAGAGATTTTAACCTCCGAATAGCTAACCAGCTCTCGCCGCATCATGACAGTCAGTTTTCGGCTTTCTCTGCTGAGGTGTTTACCCGGATAAACCAGAAACACAATCACAGTAGTTCTCCCTTTACTACCCTAGCCGATAGGGCGGAACATAAGGTAGTAAGCACAGGAGCCGGGCAACCCAACTATTGACCAAAGACATGATTCGGAGCCGATGCATATAATGCAAAATTCGGGGTGCCGAACTATAATGTAAAAAGTGTTCGGACTTTGTTGCCGTAGTATGGAGCGCAATGAAGCCCCTGGTGAATTAAAGCGTACCAAAGTGTATGGGTGCAATCGGTAAGAATAGCGAAATAAAATGAAGTAGTAAGCCAGTGCCGCATAAGTTGGGCCGTAAACTGTTTTCATTTTAATTTGATTAATACGTCAAAGCATATTTGTACAAATAATGCGATAAGCAACAGGGTTATTTAACATGACAAGACCAAGAGAGAGCTGCATGCGGGTCCTGAAAACAGGTAGAGTGGTCGTCAAGAAGACCACCTAGAGATTCCCACATACATCTATGCTGCTTGCCGCCTTGGTATATCCATCCTTCAAAAGGATCGATGATCAGACCATCGTGAGGGGCCTGCAGAAAGAAACCAAAAAGGGTAAAAATAAAAGTAAAAGTATGTGTGCCCGGGGGATGTCGAGCCGTATTATGGACCACAATCGAGTTGTGCCTCCATCTTTGCCCATGGTATTTTGAGTGTGTAGTTATGTACGCGCGGTACGTACGCCACCATTTGGTCGGGACTAAGACGGAGGCCGAATTGCTAGTCGAGCTCCTGACGAGCTGGACTGTCATGCTGCAGAGTAGTCCGGACTCGTTTGACAGTGTCCGGGAGCTTGGCCGCCGAATTAAAGTTTTGCTTGATAAGGCCGCTCTGTACTTCCACTGCCAGGGCCGCGGTGTGCTCCTCGGTATGGAGGGAGCGTTCCGTGTTTCCATTGACTGTTATGACACCGCGTGGTCCGAGCATCTTGAGTTTGAGATAAGCATAGTGTGGCACCGCATTGAATCGAGCAAATGCAGTTTGTTCGAGCAGTGCGTGATAGCCACTGCGGAAGGGGACGATATCGAAGATCAAGTCTTCGCTTCGGAAGTTGTCCGGAGATCCGAAGATGACTTCCAATGTGATTGAGCCCATGCAGCAGGCTTCTACACCTGGTATTACTCCTTTAAAGGTAGTTTTTGTGGGCTTGATCCTTGATGGATCGATGCCCATCTTGCGGACTGTATCCTGATAGAGCAGGTTGAGGCTGCTACCACCGTCCATGAGGACTCGCGTGAGGTGGAATCCATCAATGATTGGATCAAGGACCAGTGCGACTGAACCGCCATGACGGATACTGGTCGGATGGTCCCTGTGATCGAATGTGATCGGGCAGGACGACCATGGGTTGAATTTTGGGGCGACTGGCTCTATCGCGTAGACGTCCTTGAGCGCGCGTTTGCGCTCCCTCTTGGGGATATGAGTAATGTATATCATGCTCACCGTCTTGACCTGGGGGGAACTTCTTCTATCCCCCTATGTTCAGCGGACGGGGCTCCTCGCCGTCGTCCTCACTTTGCGACCCCTTCTCCTTGTTCTCGGTATTTAACTTACCAGCTTGTTTAAAGACCCAACAGCTTCTGTTGGTATGATTGGCTGGTTTATCGGGGGTGCCGTGGATCTGACATGGAGATTGAGTATGCGGTCCAAGCTGGATGATCCCGGATTGTTTCTTTTAAATGGCTTCTTCCGCTGGCCGGACTTGGAGCCACTGAATCCGGTGTTGACCGCCGTGTCATCGGTATTGTCACCGTTGCTTCGACGCTTGTGCCTGTTGCGTCGGGGCTTGCCGTTGCTATTTCTGGCTTCAGAGGTGCTAGGTTCGCTTGCATTATTATTGCTATGGGCTAGCCAGCTATCTTCGCCCATGCAAAAGCGGGTCATAAGTGCCGTGAGGGTTGCCATGGACTTCGGCTTTTCTTGGCCGAGGTGTCGGGCGAGCCATTCATCGTGGATGCTATGCTTAAAGGCCGCTAGGGCTTCGGCATCTAGACAATCGATGATCTGGTTCTTTTTAGTTAGGAACCTAGTCCAGAATTTCATGGCTGACTCTCCGGGTTGTTGAACTATGTGACTTAAGTCGTCGGCATCCGGAGGTCGGACGTATGTACCTTGGAAGTTGTCGTGGAAGGCGTCTTCCAGGTCCTCCCAGCTGCCAATTGAGTTTCCTGGCAGGCTATTTAACCAGTGCCGAGCTGGTCCCTTGAGTTTTAGCGGGAGGTATTTGATGGCATGAAGGTCGTCACCGTGGGCCATATGAATATGGAGAAGAAAGTCCTCAATCCATACCGCGGGGTCTGTTGTTCCATCATATGATTCAATATTCACGGGTTTAAACCCTTCTGGGAATTCGTGCTCCATTACTTCGTTAGTGAAGCAGAGGGGGTGTGCGGCGCCTCTATATCAGGCCACGTCGCGACGTAGCTCGGATGAAGTCCGTCTGCGGTTTTCGGCACGGACGTGATTATGCTTGTCATGTCCGGCTAGATAGCCATCATCGCGCGCCGGGGCACGCCCCCGCGATCCGTAGACCGATCTGGTCTGACCTGCTCTATTTTCCAGGTCTTGCCGCAAGTCATATGTATATCCCCGAGCTGTTGTGTCTCCACCGTTACGGCGAGGTGATATGGGCCGGTGTTCGGCTTGAATTGCCGTTTTGTCCCGGCCACGTGGTGGTCGGTCAGCCGCGTTACGCGCCGATGGTACGGGGTCTAGTGCCTCATCATCGAATTGAGGTAGAAGTTTACGCTTCGGGTAACTTTTGGTTGGGCGCTCGAGGCCGTATTCCTCGACTGCCAGGACATTAGTCCACCTGTCGTTGAGTAGGTCTTGATCAGCTTGAAGCTGCTACTGCTTCTTTTTCAGGCTCCTTGCAGTGGCTATTAGCTGGCGCTTAAAGCGCTCCTGCTCGGACAACAAAAAAAAGACACATCCGTGACATTTTGGGCCGAATGAATTTTTTTTCTGTCATACTTATGACACTTCTATGACGATAATTGTGACAAAACCCGGTATCATCACAGATGTGGTAGGCTCCTACTTCTATGACAAAAAATCATGACAGAAAATGGGCTTTTCGTCATGGGCGGGCCGGAGATGCAGCTGCATGACATTCTTTGGGCCGTCCATGACGGAAAAAACCGTGGTAGAAGCAAGGGCGAGGAAAATATCGGGGTGTTCCTGGTTACGGTGGGTGGTCGGGGCCGAGCGATGTGCGTTTCTCTCGTACACGCACGCGCGTGGGTGCGAGGCGTTGGGCTCTAACTGATCCCGAGCGAGGCGTTGGGCTCTAACTGAACCCGAGTGATTGCACTGCAGGCTACGCGTTACTGAACCCGAGTGATCGATCGATGGCTGTTAACTGAACCCGATCGAGCGATTCCTTCGCTACTGCTGCTAACTGAAGCCGATCGATGCTGCCTCTGGATAAACAGTGAGCGTTGCTGGGGGGGTTTGGATGAACAGTTCCCGGTGGGGGTGGATGAACAGGACCCCGTGGTGTTGCCTCTGGATGAACAGGACCCCGATCGATCGAGCCGGTTGGGGCTGGATGAACAGGACCCCGTGGAGGGCTGGATGAACAGGACCACCCCGTGGAGGGCTGGATGAACAGTAGACGGTGGAGGGCTAGATGAACAGTAGCCCGTGGAGGGGTGGTTGAACAGGAGCCCGTGGAGAAGGCTGGTTGAACAGTAGCCGGTGGAGTAGCGCGCGGTGGAGGCTGGATGAACAGGAGCCTGTGGATGAACAGTCGCAGGTGGAGGCTGGAGGAGGTCGACGGTGGATGAACAGTAGCCCGTGGAGGCTGGAGGGGGTCGACGGTGAAGATGAACAGTATCCCGTGGAGTCCCGTTTTGCGGTATGCCACACCCCTCCCGATGAACAGGACCCCCGTTTCGACCGTAGCGCTCCAACACAAGTCTGTTTCCTCCGTTTTGCGGTACGCCACACCCCTCCCGATCAACAGGACCCCCGTTTCGATCGTAGCGCTCCAACACAAGTCTGTTTCCTCCGTTTTGCGGTACGCCACACCCCTCCCGATCAACAAGACCCCGTTTCGACCGTAGGAGGTCCGTTTCCACTGTTTTGCGGTACGCCAGACCCCTCCCGATGAACAGGATCCCGTTTCGAAAGTGGCCGGTCGAACACAAGGCTGTTTCCTCTGTTCTGTGGTACGCCATGATACGTCTCCAATGTATCTATAATTTATGAAGTATTCATGCCATGTTTACAATATTTTTATATGATTTTGGTATGATTTGATTAGAACAAACCCGAACTGACGCTATTTTCAGCAGAACTACCGTGGTGTTGTTTTTGTGTAGAAATAAAAGTTCTCAGAATGCGATGAAAATCAACGAAGATTTTTTCCAGAAAATATAAAAAATACTGGAACAAAAATCTACCGGAGGGGAGTCACGGGGACCCCACGAGGGTGGGGGGCGCCCCCTTGCCTCGTGGACTCCCCGAGGGCCCCCCTGATGTGAAATCAACGCCAACTTCTCCTATAAATATAGAAACCTTCGGGAATTAACCTAGATCGGAAGTTCCACCGCCGCAAGCCTCTGTAGCCATGAGAAATCAATCTAGGCCCTCTCTGGCACCCTGCCAGAGGGGGCCATCATCACCGGAGGCCATGGAGGAGGATCCCGGAGGGGCCATCATCGCCATGAAGGCCAAGGACCAGAGGGAGAACCTCTCCCCATCTAGGGGGGAGGCCATGGAGGAGGAAGCACAAGGGGGAGAACCTCTCCTCCTCTCTCTCGGTGGCGTCGGAGTGCCATCGGGAGGGGAATCATCGTCGTGGTGATCGTCTTCATGAACATCACCATCATCATCACCATCCTCATCTCTTTTACGCAGTCCACTATCCCGCACCCCACTGTAATCCCTACTTGAACATGGTGCTTTATGCCACATATTATGATCCAATGATGTGTTGCCATCCTATGATGTTTTGAGTAGATATCCTTTGTCTTTGGGTTGATTGATGATCTAGATTGGTATGAGTTGTATGTTTTATTTTGGTGCTATCCTATTGTGCCCTCCGTGTCATGCAAGCATGAGGGATTCCCGCTGTAGGGTGTTGCAATACGTTCATGATTCACTTATAGTGGGTTGCTAGAGTGACATAAGCTTAAACCCGAGTAAGGGAGTTGTTGCGTATGGGATAAAAGGGGACTTGATGCTTTAATGCTATGGTTGGGTTTTACCTTAATGATCTTTAGTAGTTGCAGATGCTTGCTAGAGTTTCAATCAGAAGTGCATATGATCCAAGATGAGAAAGTATGTTATCTTATGCCTCTCCCTCATATGAAATTGCAATAGTGATTACCGATCTTGTTAACAATTGCCTAGGACAATTCCGCCAACCGATCCACCATTATTCCACACTCTCTATTTATAATATTTAGTAATATATTCTAACTTTATGATAACAGCACCTACTTTTATATTTTAGCTCTCCGATATCATGCAAAGTTATCCTCTTCATACCCACAACGTAGTTTTATTTCTCGTATCTAGTTGCAAGCAAACGTTTGGTGTATGTAGAGTCGTATCAGTGGCAGATAGGACTTGAGAGAATATTGATCTTACCTTTAGCTCCTTGTGGGTTCGACACTCCATACTTATCACTTCCACCTTTGGGAATTGCTACGATGATTCCCTGCACTTGGGGATTATCAAGCTCTTTTCTGGCGCCGTTGCCGGGGAGCAATAGCGTGGGGTTGATATTCTCGTGTGTGCTTGTTTGCTTTCTTCACTAAGTAGATTTTGTTTTTCCTTTTTGTTTCTGTTTAGTTGTGGGTGAAACATACAAAAAAAATTAAGAATGAAAATACAAAAAAAATTACTTGCCTCTCATGCCTAAAAAGTTTTTTCAATAAGAGAAGTGATTGGAAGGTTATGCATTGGAGAAGTGAGGGTCAACCTTGAATACTTGTGTTCATGCTCATGGAAACAATGTAAAAAAAAATTATGGAAGCTTCTCTGAAAATAATTATCCCCTTGTATATATCCATTGTATTATAAAAATAATGTGCCAAGCTTTGGTTTTAGGATGATTAGATTGCTTGTTTACTATGTGCAGTACAAAAATAGAAACTTTGGCTGTAGTGCGTGAATTTACATTTTTTACTGGAAAGTCAAATGGGCCTGAAACTTTTTGCACATTACTTCTGTACAAATTGTTTAAATTTTCCTATTTTTTAGAATTTTTTGGAGTTACAGAAGTTTACTAAACTTCCAGATTACTACAGACTGTCCTGTTTTTGACAGATTCTGTTTTCTATGTGTTGTTCGCTTATTTTGATGAATCTATGGGTAGTATCGGGGGGTATGAACCATGGTGAAGTTGGAATACAGTAGATAAAGTGCTAATATGAAATTGGAATGAGTTTGCAACAGTACATAAAGGTAGTGATTTGCTTTATTATACTAACGGATCTCACAAAGTTTTTGTTAAAGTTTTGTGTGGATGAAGTGTTCGAAGATCGAGGAGCTATCTATATGAGAAGAATAAAGAGAGGCAAGAGTTCAAGCTTGGGGATGCCCAAGGCACCCCAAGTAAATACTTCAAGGATACTCAAGCATCTAAGCTTGGGGATGCCCCGGTTGGCATCCCATCTTTCTTCTTCAACAATTATCAGTATACCTCGGTTTTTGTTTAGTTCACATGATTTGTGTCCTTTGTGTTTTTATTTTTCTTTAAGAACCATGATAGTATGAGATATCCCTTCATTGATTTATAGAATATTTCATGTGCTTCACTTATATCCTTTAAGTATGATCTCATAGAATTGCTCTTTGGGCTTCACTTAAATCTTTTGAGTATGGTTTTATAGAATGCTTTGTGTGCTTCACTTATATATTTTGGAGTATGAATAATACTATCATCTAAAGTAGAATTAGAAGAAGTTGCTCCCACTATTCCGAATGAGGAGAATTTTGCTTATGTGAAGAGTAGGAAAATTTCTATGCTTGTAGATCATGAAAAGAATGCTTTATGTGATGATTATACTGTTGAATATATTCATGATTGTACTGAAAATTGTTATGAGGGAGGAATACATGCTTGTAGGAGTTGCAATAATATCAAGTTTCCTCTCTATGTGCTTAAAGTTTTGAAGTTATACTTGTTTTTCCTTCCTATACTAGTTGATTCTTGTTCCTATAAAATATGTGCTCACAAAATCCCTAGGCATAGGAAGTGGGTTAGATTTAAATATGCTAGTCATATTCTTGATGATGCTCTCTTTATGTTTCAATTCTTTTCTTTCATGTGAGCATCATTGAAATCATCATGTCTAGCTAAAAGGCACTAAAGAAAAGCGCTTGTTGGGAGGCAACCCAATATTTACCCTTACTGTTTTTGTGTGTTTACATGATTAAGCTACTGTAGTAATCATGTTTTATAGCTTTTGTTTCAATAAAGTGCCAAGTAAGACCTTTGGGAAGACTTGGGTGAAAGTTAATGTGATCTTGCTGTAAAAAACAAAAACTTTACGCTCACGAGATTAGCTGCCATATTTTACAGAAGAGTGCTTTTGAGTTGATTCTTTGTGAAGAAGATTAATAGACAAATTCCTCATGTCCACAAATTTATTTAATAATTTTTGGAGTAGCAGAAGTATGGTTGCTGTTCAGATCATTACAGACTGTTCTGTTTCTGACAGATTCTGTTTTCATTGCATAGTTTGCTTGCTTTCTAGTTTCTATGGCTTATATTTCTCAATACAAATTGTAGAAATGATATGGTACAGTAGGCATTGTGTGAGAAAAATCATGAACCTTGTCTTTGACAGTACCAAAGTGAATGGTTTGCTCTTTATCATACTAACCTATCTCATGAAGTTCCGTTAAGTTTTGTGTGATTGAAGTTTTCAAGCTTTGGGTGAGATATCGATATGAGGAGAATAAGGAGTGGAAAGACCCTAAGCTTGGGGATGCCCAAGGCACCCCAAGGTAATATTCAAGGAAGACTCAAGCGCCTAAGCTTGGGGATGCCCCGGAAGGCATCCCCTCTTTCGTCTTCAAAACTATCGGTATACCTTACTCGGAGCTATATTTTTATTCGTCACATGATATGTGTTTTGCTTGGAGCGTATTTTCAATTTTACTTGCTGTTTGAATAAAATCATTGGATCTGAAATCTTGAATGAAATATAATCCTCCCATGGCTAGTTAATTATTTGCCTACTCAGTGTTCTTCACTTATATCTTTTTGGAGTAGTTTGTCATTTACTCACGAGCTTCATGTACACCCTATGAGTAAATGGTTGAATGAATTGAATATCATAAATCTGAAATTATATATGTTTCATATGCTTATAACATGGGGAGTAATGACTTCACACATAATAAGTATAGGCAGTAAACTTATTGAAAGTTAGCAAACGTAGAATTGGTCACTTGAACAATTCATGAAAGAATATTGAAGGAAGAGAGATTTCACATATAAATATACTATCCTGGACATCTTTTGTAATTGTGAGCACACATTAAAATATGACATGCTAAAAGGTTGATGTTGGACAAGGAAGACAACTTAATGGGTTATGTTTTCTTATATCCGAAATAAAGTATATTGTCATGGATCATCCAACATGCTGAGCTTGCCTTTCCCTCTCATGCTAGCCAAATTCTTTGCACCAAGTAGAGATACTACTTGTGCTTCCAAACAACCCTTAAAATGAGTTTTGCCATGAGAGTCCACCATACCTACCTATGGATTGAGTAAGATCCTTCAAGTAAGTTGTCATCAGTACATGCAATAAAAATTGCTTTCTAAATATGTATGATCTATTAGTGTGGAAAAAATAAGCTTTATACGATCTTGTGATATGGAAGCAATAAAAGCGATGGACTGCATAATAAAGGTCCCTATCACAAGTGGCAATATAAAGTTACGTTCTTTTGCATTAAGATTTTGTGCATCCAACCTTAAAATCGCATCACAACCTCTGCTTCCCTCTGCGAAGGGCCTATCTTTTACTTTTATCTTCTACCTTATGCAAGAGTCATGGTGATCTTCACCTTTCCTTTTTACATTTTATCCTTTGGCAAGCACATCGTGTTGGAAAGATCTTGATATATATATCCAATTGGATGTAAGTTATCATGAACTATTATTGTTGACATTACCCTTGAGGTAAAAGGTTGGGAGGCGAAACTATAAGCCCCTATCTTTCTCTGTGTCCGATTAAAACCTTGAACCCATAAATATCACGTGAGTGTTAGCAATTGTGAAAGATTAAATGATAGTTGAGTATGTGGAGTTTGCTAAATCAAAGCTCTGACATAGACCCTTCCTGAAAATAAGATGAATTGCAATTGTTTGATGACTAACAGCACGGTTTGTTAGTTTTCAAGAAAGTTTATGATCTATACTTTAACATGTGAATAGCTTGTTACTTATTCATGAAAAGTTTTATGAGTTGAGCTACTGTTATGATATATAATGATGCTAGAAAAAGTGATTGGAACTATCATTGATCAAACTTGTGCACTTGCTAGCATTCACACTTCATAAATTATTTCTTTTATCATTTACCTACTCGAGGACGAGCAGGAATTAAGCTTGGGGATGCTGATACGTCTCCAACGTATATATAATTTATGAAGTATTCATGCCATGTTTACAATATTTTTATATGATTTGATTAGAACTAACCCGGACTGACGCTGTTTTTAGCAGAACTACCGTGGTGTTGTTTTTGTGCAGAAATAAAAGTTCTCGGAATGCGATGAAAATCAACGGAGATTTTTTCTGGAAAATATGAAAAATACTGGAACAAAAATCTACTGGAGGGGAGTCACGGGGGCCCCATGAGGGTGGGGGCACGCCCCCCCTGCCTCGTGGACTCCCCGAGGGCCCCCTGACGTGAAGTCAATGCCAACTTCTCCTATAAATATAGAAACCTTCGGGAATTAACCTACATCGGAAGTTCCGCCGCCGCAAGCCTCTGTAGCCATGAGAAATCAATCTAGGCCCTCTCTGGCACCCTGCCGGAGGGGGCCATCATCACCGGAGGCCATGGAGGAGGATCCCGGAGGGGCCATCATCGCCATGAAGGCCAACGACCAGAGGGAGAACCTCTCCCCATCTAGGGGGGAGGCCATGGAGGAGGAAGCACAAGGGGGAGAACCTCTCCTCCTCTCTCTCGGTGGCGCTGGAGTGCCATCGGGAGGGGAATCATCGCCGCGGTGATCGTCTTCATCAACATCACCATCATCATCTCTTTTGTGCGGTCCACTCTCCCGCCCCCCGCTGTAATCCCTACTTGAACATGGTGCTTTATGCCACATATTATGATCCAATGATGTGTTGCCATCCTATGATGTTTTGAGTAGATATCCTTTGTCTTTGTGTTGATTGATGATCTAGATTGGTATGAGTTGTATGTTTTATTTTGGTGCTATCATATTGTGCCCTCCGTGTCGCGCAAGCGTGAGGGATTCCCACTGTAGGGTGTTACAATATGTTCATGATTCGCTTATAGTGGGTTGCTAGAGTGACAGAAGCTTAAACCCGAGTAAGGGAGTTGTTGCGTATGGGATAAAAGGGGACTTGATGCTTTAATGCTATGGTTGGGTTTTACCTTAATGATCTTTAGTAGTTGCGGATGCTTGCTAGAGTTTCAATCAGAAGTGCATATGATCCAAGATGAGAAAGTATGTTAGCTTATGCCTCTCCCTCATATGAAATTGCAATAGTGATTACCGGTCTTGTTAACAATTGCCTAGGACAATTCCGCCAACCGATCCACCATTATTCCACACTCGCTATTTATAATATTTAGTAATATATTCTAATTTTATGATAACTGCACCTACTTTTATATTTTAGCTCTCCGATATCATGCAAAGTTATCCTCTTCATACCCACAATGTAGTTTTATTTCTCGTATCTAGTTGGAAGCAAACGTTCGGTGTACGTAGAGTCGTATCAGTGGCAGATAGGACTTGAGAGAATATTGATCTTACCTTTAGCTCCTTGTGGGTTCGACACTCTATACTTATCACTTCCACCTTTGGGAATTGCTATGATGATTCCCTGCACTTGGGGATTATCAAGCCAGGCCTCGTTTCCATCAGCTGTTCCGTCCAAGCCCTCCCGATGAACACGACGACGCATTCCATTCCGACCCAGCCGGTTGGCTCCCCATGAACACGACGACGATGCTGTTTCTCCGTTCCAACCCAGCCATGTACACGAGCCCTGGCCATACGTATGCGCGAGTAGGCGTTCGAGACCCCGCCCATATGTACGTACGTGGCTGTATTTTCTTTCTGGCAAACTGGCCGCTGTACGTACGTGTACATGCTACGTGCGCGCCTCTACATCGACCAGTATGTATGTACACGTTCGCGACCAGAATGACAATGCTACGTACGCTTCGACCAGGTGGGTCCCGACTGTCAGGCACTTCCTTGCGTGCGAAGATGTAGCTGGTGGGTCCCAGCAGTCAGGGGGTGAATCTTTTTTTGCCCGGATGCACTTCCTTGCGTGCGAAGATGTAGCTGGTAGGTCCCAGCAGTCAGGGGGGAAACATTTTTTCACGAAATACGGTGGCCCATCAGGTGGGTCCCCGTTGTCAGGTGCAGGAATAATTATTTTGCGCGTAATAAGGAGGCACTTCCTTGCGGCTGCCGTGGACCCAGCTGTCAGCCTCTCCACGTACAGTACTCTTCCGATGGAAGTCGGTCGTTGACCACATTGACCACGCCGCGCCGAGAGCACCAAGGCGGTGGAGGACGGCGAGGCCTAGGAAGGGGACGACGCGGAGCCAGGGAAGACGCGGCAGTGGATGCCCACGCGGAGAGGAGTACGAGGGTTCACTGGTTCGGCTGTGGTGTGAGGCTGCCGTCGCCGTAGAATAACAGGGGGTGTGGGTGAGTAGAGGGATGGCCTGGCCAGCGGTGGGAGTAGTAGGGGGCGGTGAGGCCTCCGCGGCATCACAGCCGGCCACGGGAGGCAGGAGCACGCGGCATGACCGGCGCTAGTTTGGGCGGCTGGAGCAAGAAGAACAGAGGTTGAAGAAGCACTACGGCCGTTGGATGGACATCATACGGTCACTGGAGCCAGAATCGTTCATATTTACTAAGTTGACAAAGCCCTCCTTCCCCGTCAACTTAGTAGGCTCACAAGTCAGCCTCCCACCAAGGTGGGTCCCAGCTAGCAGGGGGGATATTCATTTTTTCTGCGTAATAAGGAGGCACTTCCGGTGGGTCCGAGCTGACAGCGGGGGGAACGTTTTTTTTCGCAAAATACGGTGGCCCGTCCAGTGGGTCCCAGCAGTCAGGGGGGAAACATTTTTTTCGCAAAATACGGTGGCCCGTCTGGTGGGTTCCTGCTGTCAGGTGGAGGAATCATTATTTTCCACGTAATAAGGAGGCACTTCCTTGCTGCGGCCGTGGACCCAGCTGTCAGCCTCTCCACGTACAGTACACTTCCGATGGAAGTCGTTCCTTGACCACGTTGACCATGCCGCGTTCCATTGCATGCATGCGTCCATGGGCGTGGTGCGTCCCCACTGTCAGCCTCTCATGTACAGGCATCTTCCGATGACTCTCGGTTGTTGACCATGTTGACCACACCGTGCCGAGCGCACCAAGGCCGGTGGACGACGGCAAGCCCCAGACTGGAATGACCCAGAGATGGGGAAGACGGGGCAGTGGAGTCGCAGATGGAGAGGAGTGGGAAACTTGACTGGTTCGGGTGCGTGGAAGCATAGCCGCGGTGCCGCCCACGGGAGACAGGAGCAAGAACAGAGGTTGAAGAAGGAGCACGGCTGTTGGATTAACATCCAACAGTCCAGCTTCTAGAATCATTTGTTGATTAAGTTGACAATGCCCTGTGTACACATTCGCTTTGTAGGCCCACAAGTCAACCACCAAATCTGACGGGTCCCAGCTGTCAACGGGAGGAATAATTTTTTTCGCATAACAAGGAGGCACTTCCTTCCGTGCAAAGATACAACCGGTGGCTCCCAGCTGTCAGGTGGAGGAAACATTTTTTTAGCTTAATAAGGAGGAACTTTCCTTGTGTGCGACCATGGACCTCGTGGGTCCCAGCCGTCAGGCTCTCCAACTACAGTCCTCTTCTGATGACTCTCGTTTGTTGGCCACGCTGCACCAAGCGCAGCGAGGCGGTGGACGACGGCGAGGCCCTGGACGGGAATGACTCAGAGATGGGAAGACGCGGCAGTGGAGTCGCAGATTGAGTGGAGGAGAAGGGTTATAACTGGTTCTGGTGCGGCGTGGGGCTGCAGTCGGTGGAGAATAACAGGAGGTGTGGAGGGGTGGAGGGATAGCCTAGCCGGCGGTGGGGTAGCGCTTCGCAGCGATGCGTGCTAAGCAGAGCCGCTAGCCGCCGGAGGCCAGACCAGGTGGTCTCCGCTGGAGGAAGAAGATGAGAGATTGAAGGTGCATGCCGACCAAGTTGACAACGCCCTGCGTAGGCTTCGACCTATTGGCCCACATGTCAGCCTCCAAAAATGTGGCATATATTTAACCGATGTTTTCTAGAATGTACAGTCCATTTGCTGGGCTGGGTGAACAAATAATTTCGCATCAATGCAGCCCATTTATATTTTCTAAGAAATCCCAGCCCATTTGCACTTCCTTCAAATACACTAATTAGCTAGGCTCATTATATATATAATGTTATGTTAGAAGGAGCAATTAATATCAAAAAATAAACCGGAGAGGCACATTTTTTATATACATAATTAACAAATTAGCGAGTTATTGCTCAAAAAAAATGAGCGCGTTATTATTACATTGGTCCTTAAAATCTTCGCAAGCTTTTGTACGCAATCACCAGGATTTTCCTTGCCTGTGAGTCAAAAACAACCAGGATTTCCCTTGCCAACTTCTGTTAAACATTTACTTTTATAAGTTAATAACACATGGGATGTTTTTATAATGTATATATAAGTCTCTATAAAATATATGATAATAGTAATAATATAAATATATATAATGTGGTTAAAAAATACATTGGGCTGCCGATCTTTAAGAAAAAGCCCATAGGCCGGTATGGACCTCAAAAAATAAGTTGAAACCACTGTCACCGTATGTCGTGGGCTACGCATGTTAAAATACAAAACCTAGGCCTAGCTGATACTTGTTCACCCTCTGGAAAAAATGATACCAGATCCCCAAGCGAACTAGAATAAAGAGGGGGCCGGCAGCACGACTGAAGAAGCACATCAGGAGCAATTTTTTTTTCTTCAGTGGATGGCTCTCGATGGCGTTTTTTTACTTGCCTCTGCACCATACAACTTGTATTTTTAGCCTCCCAGTCCGTGGTGGACCAGCAGCCCAGGGGGGGGGGGGGGGGGGGGGGGGGGGGGGGGGGGGGGGGGGGGGGGGGGGGGGGGGGGGGGGGGGGGGGGGGGGGGGGGGGGGGGGGGGGGGGGGGGGGGGGGGGGGGGGGGGGGGGGGGGGGGGGGGGGGGGGGGGGGGGGGGGGGGGGGGGGGGGGGGGGGGGGGGGGGGGGGGGGGGGGGGGGGGGGGGGGGGGGGGGGGGGGGGGGGGGGGGGGGGGGGGGGGGGGGGGGGGGGGGGGGGGGGGGGGGGGGGGGGGGGGGGGGGGGGGGGGGGGGGGGGGGGGGGGGGGGGGGGGGGGGGGGGGGGGGGGGGGGGGGGGGGGGGGGGGGGGGGGGGGGGGGGGGGGGGGGGGGGGGGGGGGGGGGGGGGGGGGGGGGGGGGGGGGGGGGGGGGGGGGGGGGGGGGGGGGGGGGGGGGGGGGGGGGGGGGGGGGGGGGGGGGGGGGGGGGGGGGGGGGGGGGGGGGGGGGGGGGGGGGGGGGGGGGGGGGGGGGGGGGGGGGGGGGGGGGGGGGGGGGGGGGGGGGGGGGGGGGGGGGGGGGGGGGGGGGGGGGGGGGGGGGGGGGGGGGGGGGGGGGGGGGGGGGGGGGGGGGGGGGGGGGGGGGGGGGGGGGGGGGGGGGGGGGGGGGGGGGGGGGGGGGGGGGGGGGGGGGGGGGGGGGGGGGGGGGGGGGGGGGGGGGGGGGGGGGGGGGGGGGGGGGGGGGGGGGGGGGGGGGGGGGGGGGGGGGGGGGGGGGGGGGGGGGGGGGGGGGGGGGGGGGGGGGGGGGGGGGGGGGGGGGGGGGGGGGGGGGGGGGGGGGGGGGGGGGGGGGGGGGGGGGGGGGGGGGGGGGGGGGGGGGGGGGGGGGGGGGGGGGGGGGGGGGGGGGGGGGGGGGGGGGGGGGGGGGGGGGGGGGGGGGGGGGGGGGGGGGGGGGGGGGGGGGGGGGGGGGGGGGGGGGGGGGGGGGGGGGGGGGGGGGGGGGGGGGGGGGGGGGGGGGGGGGGGGGGGGGGGGGGGGGGGGGGGGGGGGGGGGGGGGGGGGGGGGGGGGGGGGGGGGGGGGGGGGGGGGGGGGGGGGGGGGGGGGGGGGGGGGGGGGGGGGGGGGGGGGGGGGGGGGGGGGGGGGGGGGGGGGGGGGGGGGGGGGGGGGGGGGGGGGGGGGGGGGGGGGGGGGGGGGGGGGGGGGGGGGGGGGGGGGGGGGGGGGGGGGGGGGGGGGGGGGGGGGGGGGGGGGGGGGGGGGGGGGGGGGGGGGGGGGGGGGGGGGGGGGGGGGGGGGGGGGGGGGGGGGGGGGGGGGGGGGGGGGGGGGGGGGGGGGGGGGGGGGGGGGGGGGGGGGGGGGGGGGGGGGGGGGGGGGGGGGGGGGGGGGGGGGGGGGGGGGGGGGGGGGGGGGGGGGGGGGGGGGGGGGGGGGGGGGGGGGGGGGGGGGGGGGGGGGGGGGGGGGGGGGGGGGGGGGGGGGGGGGGGGGGGGGGGGGGGGGGGGGGGGGGGGGGGGGGGGGGGGGGGGGGGGGGGGGGGGGGGGGGGGGGGGGGGGGGGGGGGGGGGGGGGGGGGGGGGGGGGGGGGGGGGGGGGGGGGGGGGGGGGGGGGGGGGGGGGGGGGGGGGGGGGGGGGGGGGGGGGGGGGGGGGGGGGGGGGGGGGGGGGGGGGGGGGGGGGGGGGGGGGGGGGGGGGGGGGGGGGGGGGGGGGGGGGGGGGGGGGGGGGGGGGGGGGGGGGGGGGGGGGGGGGGGGGGGGGGGGGGGGGGGGGGGGGGGGGGGGGGGGGGGGGGGGGGGGGGGGGGGGGGGGGGGGGGGGGGGGGGGGGGGGGGGGGGGGGGGGGGGGGGGGGGGGGGGGGGGGGGGGGGGGGGGGGGGGGGGGGGGGGGGGGGGGGGGGGGGGGGGGGGGGGGGGGGGGGGGGGGGGGGGGGGGGGGGGGGGGGGGGGGGGGGGGGGGGGGGGGGGGGGGGGGGGGGGGGGGGGGGGGGGGGGGGGGGGGGGGGGGGGGGGGGGGGGGGGGGGGGGGGGGGGGGGGGGGGGGGGGGGGGGGGGGGGGGGGGGGGGGGGGGGGGGGGGGGGGGGGGGGGGGGGGGGGGGGGGGGGGGGGGGGGGGGGGGGGGGGGGGGGGGGGGGGGGGGGGGGGGGGGGGGGGGGGGGGGGGGGGGGGGGGGGGGGGGGGGGGGGGGGGGGGGGGGGGGGGGGGATTCGACTCCATGAAGTAGCTTTACCTCTAACAATAGAAGAAGAAAAATAGGTGACGTTGGACCATCCGATCGAGAGGGGCTGAGAGGTAGAAAATGATGCACATGCAGCGACGTAGGTGGATAGGTGGTCTCGAAGGAAGATATACCTGAAGGTCATCGGGATGTGGATAGGTGGGCGGCGGGAGGCCGGATCCGCCCACACTAGGGCAACGACGAAGGGATCGGAGGACCTCCCGCGCCGGTGCTCGACCAGAGATAACGGTGCGGCCGGCAGTGGGTCTCCTCCCTCGCTGTCGACGATGGCCTAAACGCTGCCCCTCCTCCCCTTCACCGTCGGAGGGGGATACGTCCGGATCTGTAACCAGCGGTGAGGATAGAAAGGCAGTGTTTTTTGAAGGGAGAAAGACAGTGTTACCACCCCTATCTTATTTAGATCTGGAGAGGATGAGAGTGTGTGAATAGAGCAACCCTAGCAAGCAAGCGCGGAGGCTCTGGCCTATATATACGTAGTGGGGTAGTTTTCCTTTTTCACTCCATCAAAACAATCGTTTAAAATTGTGTACTTCGTGCCAGGTCGCCCTTTTTTTAGTTGTTGATTGTTTTTTGAGATAGCTACCCGCTTGTTCCAAGTGGTGTTACGGTGTGCCAGGTCACACTTTGTATCGTTCAAGTCTGGTACAAGTCCCTCCATTAAATGAATAACCACCCCCTCGTAAAAATTGTGAACAAGCCCACGGCTAAAATTATCGGAAACGTGGGTTTCCCCAACATGCATTATTATTTATATTTTCTACTCCCTACGTTCCTAAATATAAGTCTTTTTTATTAGCCACACCTAAGACAAGAATTTTTTTATTAGCAGTGAACCCCACATGTCATAGACACAAAAAGTGTGGCAAGATTCCCTTAGGCAAGCCAAAGTGTGTCTAACAATTTGAGCAACTCAAGTTAGGCAAGTGTGGCAAGTGTGGGAAAAATAATGTGGTAACATAAGACAAACATAGTCACAATCCAAACAGCCCCGTAATTTTTTGTGACATGCATGAAAATTTGGTTAGTTAAATTTATAGTCAAAATTTGGCAAGGTGCATCAAATCAACACATGCAAGTATCAAAAGGGAAGTCACGGCATGCACGCATGCGTTGTACTCCCTCCATTTCCAAATATAAGTCTTTTTAGAGATTGCAACAAGTGACAACATACGAAGCAAAATATGTCTACATACATCCGTATGTTGTAATCCATTTGAAATGTGTAAAAAGACTTATATCGAGTGCAGTGCTTTGATGTGTCGCGTCAACTCGTACAAGACCGAGAAGTTTGATTACTACAATGCCCTCTCCCTCACGGACTGAGCTCCGGTGCCTTAACGGCACCTGCCTTTGGCTGCATGACAGGTGGGCCAACCACCTGTTGGGCCCACCTGTCATACACGCAAAGGCAGGAGCAGTAAGTCAATGAAGCTGCATCCCTCCCTCGCGCATGAGCGTGGTGGCTGGCAGGACTAGTAGGAGCTTTCGCTACACGCTTCTTGACGGCGGTGAACTTGCGGATGGAGTTGACCATCATGTCATCCATGCGAGAGGCGAAGCCGGCGTCGGCGAGGGCCACGATGCCGGCGGTCGCCAGCACCATCTAGAAATGCTGCGCGGTGCAGGGCCGCAGGCCGGCACCTTGGATGATTTGGCACAGCCGACTGCCTGTCGCGTCCATCGCCTCCACAGGTGCTTCTGGCTTCTGGTCACTTGGTCTTGGATTGGAGTGAGTAGTGTTGCGCAGAGACTAAGGAGTAGATGGATTGGAGTGGTGGGGCGCCTTTATATGAGAATCCAAACTCTGTTGCATTCACATCGTGCTGGCTCTATTCTGCTTCTCCAATTAATTCCCTCCGCATGTAATTTGAGGATGCATCATTGACCGTTCAACATCTCGGGAACCGCTACCCTCTCCCTCCTTGGCATTCAAGCACCTATGGAGGCGACTGCCGCTCGCGTCTATCGCGTGTCAGGAGATGTTCCCGTCGACGAGGAGGTGCCTATGGTGACTTCGTAAATTTCAAGATGATAGTACTAGTATACTCAATATTGTGCACCACGACCAAGGCCGAGAAGTAAACGAGAGAACTACGTATTTATTTACGGTGTAGATTCACTCATTTTGCTCCATATGTACTCCGTCTTAGTGTAGTCTAGTCACTTATTGAAATCTCTAGAAAGGCAAATACTCCTTTCTGGTTTACAGGGCTATACTAGCAAGTACTACAATAGTGGGCTCACATAGCAATTTTGTCTCATGCAAGAGCCTGGCTATATGCGTGCTCCAAGGTTCGCAACTGCCATGTTCGGGTTGCACTTGGCTCTTCGCCTCTTTGAGAAGACAAACAATGATGTTACTACTACTGCTTCTACAGTATCAAATCCACTGCTGCATGTCCATCCACCGCGAGCGGGAGGGATAGCTTGTTGTAGTACTATAAGCAAAAGCCTGTCCTTGTCTGCGAGCCACCACGCGCATGGGCGAGGGAGAAGGCGTGTAGTAGTAAAATCAAGCTTCTCCTCGTTATACGAGTTGACGCGACACATCATAGCACTGGCCCCACATGGTTGCCTCTAAACTTGGCTGAAAGACCCGCAGTGTACAATACTCCATTTGCTGCAACCTCTAACATTTACCCCACCACATATTAAAATTTATATTCCTGTCTTGACCAGATGAGCATGCAAACTAGAATCACCAGGATGACAGGCAGGGCCAGAAGATTATTTTAATCAAAAAAATATAGCATGGAGCCGACCCCAACGATTTTAAGCTTACAGGCACGGTACACGCTATCCTAGACTACTCTACACATGAAACTGCCACACGAGCGTCCGGGCTGCGCTTGGCTCTTCGGCTCTTCGGGAAGTCGAACAATGATGGAGTACTACTGCAGTGGAGGAGTACTACAGTATGCTTCTAGCCATCTGACACCGATTGAACTGCTGCATGTCCACCGCGTGCGGGAGGGAGAGCGTGTAGCGAACGAAAGCTTCTCCTAGTCCTGCCAGCCACCACGCTCATGGGCGAGGGAGGGACGCAGCTTCATTGACTTACTGCTCCTGCCTTTGCGTCCATGACAGGTGGGCCCAACAGGTCGGTGGCCCACCTGTCATGCAGCCAAAGGCACATGCGGTTAAGGCGAGAGGGCGTTGTAGTAATCAAACTTCTCGGTCTTGTACGAGTTGACGCGACACATCAAAGCATTGCACTCGATATATTTCAATAATTTACATTTACCGATGCATTAATTACAACAAATGCATGCATGCCGTGACTATCCTTTTGATACTTGCATGTGTTGATTTAATGCACCTTGAAGTAGTATGAATATGTGACGGTAAAGCTTTGTAATACCCCGGCCCTAATAAAGCGAGAGATGGTTGTGCACGAGGAGGGCGAGATCATGCAGACGGAACAGGACCCGACGATGGAGCTCGATATGGTCTCGATGGCCCTCACCTTGCTCCACTCCCCTTGTGCCTCCGCTCCTTGAAGCCTCCAGTGTATGAGGTTCGAATACACCTTGTCCGTTCGGCTGATCGAGCAAGGTGCAGGTTTCTTGATTGATGTGTTGTTTGATTGATTTGTGCAGTGCAAGGGAGGGCACCTGGCTAGCGCAGACTGCCGCGTCGAGCGCCCCGGGAACCAGCGGTAGTGCCAGAAGTGCGAGCGCGGCGGTGGCTTCGACGTGCGGAACACGGCGGTGGACGCCGTCCTCTCCTCGGTGAGGG
Source organism: Thinopyrum obtusiflorum (assembly GCA_036873465.1). Lineage (NCBI taxonomy): Eukaryota > Viridiplantae > Streptophyta > Magnoliopsida > Poales > Poaceae > Thinopyrum > Thinopyrum obtusiflorum. The sequence continues at coordinate 21,446 of JAAAWM010010110.1, forward strand.
TGGAGTGCCCGCACAAAGGCTGTGGGCTCTACGTCACTTACCACAAGCTCACCGATCACCAGAGCGTGTGTCCGCTCGTGCCCTGCAAATGCCCCATGCCCGTCTGCGGCTACGAAGGCCCGCCGCCGGTGCTCTCCCACCACATCAGCACCATGCATCCCATGCCCGTGCACAGGATCCAGTACGGCAAGGCGCTCCAGCTGCAAGTGCCACTGTCGGAGCCACGGCTCTTGCTGTTCGCAGAGGAGGATGGCAGCGCGTTTTTCTTGGTCGGCGGCGTGCTCATCATCGGCGCGCCTATCGCCGTGTCGGTCATCTGCATCAGAGCGGGGGCGTCCCCACTGCCGCACTATGTGGCCAAGCTGTGGGCGAACGGCCCGCCGGGGGAGCCCAAAGGCAGGACCGACGCCGTCAAGGTGGAAATGGAGGTGACAAGCAGCAGGGATCCCGGCGACGTCGCCGTGTAGGAGCTGACCTTCTTCACAGTTCCGCCCAAGGTGCTGGCCGGGGCTAAGCTGGTGTCCCTCCACATTCAGATTGACAAGCTCACGTCCTAAATGATTCTACAGTGCCTTCTATTTATCTTAGAAATATGCTAATATAGGGGTTAGCTCGGTCTACTTTAGCTTAAGAGATGGTGGGTTTTGGTGGCGATGCAGCAATTACCTCGACATCAGATCAGTAGTGAAAGTAATTTCGAACAGTCGAATGGATATTTTGTGTCTGTTGGATATAAATATCCTTTGAGTAAGAAGTAACAGCTTATATGCCTTTTTTCCAAACGGAAAAGCGATAGTATAATTTTTGTTGACATGCACTAATATTTTTTAAGTTAAATATTTAGTCAAAATTTGGCACAAATTACAAAGGGGACTAATAAACTAGGACGGAGGTAGTACCACGCTATATTTAATTGCAAACCTATTCACACCGATCACAACCTAAACGGTTTCCCACTTAGGAGCGTATTAGTAGTACTCGGTTATACATACTACTATGCCAAGATGACTGCACATTCCTAATATGTGTCTCCAATTAATATAGTAGTAGTAGAGTACTTAGTCACGTACTCCATAACATCACCAGGCATTGCACGTACAAAATTTAGTGGTAGTAAGAGACAAATGCCTATATGCCATGCATGTTCATACTATTTGTGCCTTTCTACTTCACTTACTGCACTACATTACACAGGTTCGCACGTCCACTAGTGGGTACATGTCCGTCTCTTAGTTCTAGTCCCACGTGTTCTTCATATAGATGGAACGATCCTTGCATGACACGTGCACCTTGATGCTAGATGTCTCGCGTGTTGGCAAAAGGATGAACAAAGCTCACGTAAAAAAATAGAGTGGAAGAACATAGATTCCTGACGACCGAGAAGGAGCAAGGAACCTCGTGGTAGAGCGTCTGCACTCATAATATTTTATATTATTCAGCGATATAAAATCCACCAATCATCTCCACAGTGGACTGGAAGACTACGAAACACGGCAGCCCAGAGTAGTTACATCATACTAGTACATGGCTAACCCACGCTATCACCATATTTCTTGGCTTCCGTGCGACACCTATCTCTAGTAATCCAGCAGCCCGTATCACTTCTCCCTCCTCGTCTCTCTCAAAGTGCGGCGGGCTGGCATTTTTGCTGTCTATTGAGGTCGGTTAACTCATCACATGTTAGTGACATGCCAAGAGCATTCTAAAAAAATTCCTTTCACGTTCCGTTTTCAAAAAGAAAAAAAAATCCTTTCACGTACGAATTTGACTGTATGCTTTGAGCAACTTGCATGTCCTATACTGCTCCTGTTTGGATACTCTAACTTAGCTAGAGGTTAGACTAACTCATGACTAACCCTGAACTAACTGTAGCCAAAGAGGAGTTTGGGTGACAGGGTTAGATTGACAATAAATGCACTTGATGGAGAGAGGAAAGTGATTTTTCAGTGGTCCCAATGAGAACTATATCCAATTAGCACCTCTTGGGTGGGATAGTTTTTTTTGGTGGGTTCGGTGCAACTTGCTCCAATTTAAACCCTCATGCTTGGATACTTCAATGCTATTTGAGCCCCAACTAGCTCAAACTAACTCTAACCCATGGATCCAAACAGGGCCGGCGCTCTCTCGGCCGTCGCGCCGCTTCAAAGCCGGCGCCAGTGAGAGGTCGCCTCCACTCATGCCGGGCATTAATGCGGCACTGACGCTCCAGGGCGACGTTGACCGTTACACGCGGGAAGCGCGCGCTGGCAAGGGAGTATAGGTTTTGAACCGTTTCAGGTGTAGTACTAGTAGTTTGCAAAACTACTCAATTATTGCACTCAGTTTGCTACGAAATGGTGGTAAAAAACGTTACTCCACAACCCGCTTCCCTTCTCCTTCCTCTTCCACCGCCCGCGCACGTCCGCGGGAAGCGAGGTCAACCCTTATATACGAGTGCTAGCACAAAAAGATGCATGCATGACCACTAAAATTTCGAGATTAAAGCGTCGCTCCGACGGGAGTATGGCGTATGTTATTACCTTCGGCCGAGCCATGGCTACCGGGTGATGATACGTCTCCGTCGTATCTACTTTTCCAAACACTTTTGCCCTTGTTTTGGACTCTAACTTGCATGATTTGAATGGAACTAACCCGGACTGACGCTGTTTTCAGCAGAACTGCCATGGTGTTATTTTTGTGCAGAGATAAAAGTTCTCGGAATGACTTGAAACTTCACGGAGAATATTTTTGGAATTAAAAAAAATACTGGCGAAAGAATCAAGGCCAGGGGGCCCACACCCTGTCCACGAGGGTGGGGGCGCACCCCCCTGCCTCGTGGGCCCCCTGGAGCTCCACCGACCTCAACTCCAACTCTATATATTCACGTTCGGGGAGAAAAAAATCAGAGAGAAGGATTCATCATGTTTTACGATACGGAGCCGCCGCCAAGCCCTAATCTCTCTCGGGAGGACTGATCTAGAGTCCGTTCGGGGCTCCGGAGAGGGGAATCCGTTGCCATCGTCATCATCAACCTTCCTCCATCACCAATTTCATGATGCTCACTGTCGTGCGTGAGTAATTCCATCGTAGGCTTGCTGGACGGTGATGGGTTGGATGAGATTTATCATGTAATCGAGTTAGTTTTGATCCGTTAACCCCGAAGTGACAATAATCGGGACCATTACCGGTGATGACCGTAGTTTGAGGAGTTCATGTATTCACTAAGTGTTAATGCTTTGGTCCGGTACTCTATTAAAAGGCGGCCTTAATATCCCTTAGTTTCCAACAGGACCCCGCTGCCACAGGAGGGTAGGACAAAAGATGTCATGCAAGTTCTTATCCATAAGCACGTATGACTATATTCGGAATACATGCCTACATTACATTGATGAATTGGAGCTAGTTCTGTGTCACCCTATGTTATAACTATTGCATGAGGAATCGCATCCGACATAATTCTCCATCACCAATCCAATGCCTACAAGCTTTTCACATATTGTTCTTCGCTTAGTTACTTTTCCGTTGCCACTGTTACAATTACTACAAAACTGCTATTGTTACTTTTGCTACCGTTACCGTTACTTCCATACTACTTTGCTACTAAATACTTTGCTGTAGATATTAAGTTATCCAGGTGTGGTTGAATTGACAACTCAACTGCTAATACTTGAGAATATTCTTTGGCTCCCCTTGTGTCGAATCAATAAATTTGGGTTGAATACTTTACCCTCGAAAACTGTTGCGATCCCCTATACTTGTGGGTTATCAAGACTATTTTCTGGCGCCGTTGCCGGGGAGCATAGGTCTATTCTTTGAGTCACTTGGGATTTATATCTGCTGGTCACTATTAGGAACTTGAAAGACAAGAAAACCAAAATTTATCCCTCAACTACGAGGGTAGGTAAGGAACTGCCATCTAGCTCTGCACTTGATTCACCTTTGGTTTTGAGTAAGCTTGCGACACCTAAACCTGCTTCTGCTATTAATTTTGACATGTCGCATGTTATTGATGATGCCACTTCTGCTATGCATGATACTTATGATGAAACTACTTCTATGCTTGATACTACTGTGCCACTAGGTGAATTTCTTGATGAACAACTTGCTAGGGCTAGAGAGAATGAAATTATTGAAACTGATAATATTGATGAAAGTGATGATGAAGATTCTCCCCCTAGATATGAATTGCCTGTTGTGCCTGAGGGTTATGTTATGGATGAAGAAATTGCTAGAGACTTTCTTGCTTGCAATGATAGGAGTGATCTTAAGAAATTATTATCTAAGCTGAAAGAAAAATCTCTGAATGCTAGAATGAAATATGACCCTGCTTTTGCTACTTCACCTATCTTTGTTACTGATAAGGATTATGATTTCTCTGTTGATACTGAGATAATTACTTTGGTTGAATCTGATCCTTTCTATGGCTATGAATCTGAAACTGTTGTGGCGCATCTTACTAAATTAAATGATATAGCCACCCTGTTCACTATTGATGAGAAAACTCGCTACTACTATATCCTTAAATTATTTCCGTTCTCATTAAAGGGTGATGCTAAGATATGGTTTAATTCTCTTGATCCTAGTTGTGTGCGTAGTCCCCAGGATATGATTTATTATTTCTCTGCTAAATATTTCCCCGCTCATAAGAAACAAGCTGCTTTAAGGGAAATATATAATTTTGTGCAAATTGAAGAAGAGAGTCTCCCACAAGCTTGGGGGAGGATTGTCCAATTACTTAATGCTTTGCCTGATCATCTTCTCAAGAAAAATGAAATACTTGATATCTTTTATAATGGACTAATCGATGCTTCCAGAGACCACCTGGATAGTTGTGCTGGTTGTGTTTTCAGGGAAAGAACTGTTGATGAAGCTAAATTGCTATTGAATAATATGTTGACTAATGAACATAATTGGACACTTCCTGAAACAACTCCTAAGCCAACTCCGAAGAAAAGGGGTATTCTATTTCTCAGTCCTGAAGATATGCAAGAGGCAAAGAAATCTATGAAAGAAAAGGGTATTAAAGCTGAAGATGTTAAGAATTTACCACCTATTGAAGAAATACATGGTCTTAATTTGCCGCCTGTTGAAGAAACGTGTAGATTTGATGAAGGTAAATTCTCTCTATAGATTTTATGAAGGTGATATTCCTCGTTATAAGTCTGCTAGCCAATGCTTAGATGAGTTTGATAATTTTATTGTTAAACAAGAAAACTTCAATGCTTATGTTGGTAGACAATTGAAACGTAATGCTTATATGATTGAACACTTGAGTGATTATATGTCTAGAGTTAAAGGTGAACTTAAACTCATTAGTAAACATGCTTCTATGGTTACCACTCAAGTAGAACAAGTGCTCAAGGCTCAAAATGATTTGCTCAATGAATTAAATTATAAGAAGAATGACTTTGCTGTTAGAGTTGCAACTAGAGGAGGTAAAATGACTCAGGAACCCTTGTATCCTGAGGGCCACCCTAAGAGAATTGAGCAAGATTCTCAGAGAACTAAAGTAGATGCACCTAGTCCTTCAAAGAGAAAGAAAAAGAAAAATGATAGGACTTTGCATGCTTCTAGTGAACCTGTTGTTGACACACCTGAGAATCCCAATGATATTTCTATTTCTGATGCTGAAACACAATCTGGTAATGAACATGAACCTAGTGATAATATTAATGATGATGTTCATGTTGATGCTCAACCTAGCGATGACAATGATGTGGAGATTGAACCTGCTGTTGATCTTGATAACCCACAATCAAAGAATCAACGTTATGATAAGAGAGACTTTGTTGCTAGGAAGCATGGTCAAGAAAGAGAACCATGGGTTCAGAAACCCATGCCTCTTCCTCCTAAACCATCCAAGAAAAAGGATGATGAGGATTTTGAGCGCTTTGCTGAAATGATTAGACCTATCTTTTTGCGTATGTGTTTGACTGATATGCTTAAAATGAATCCTTATGCTAAGTATATGAAAGAAATTGTGACAAATAAAAGAAAGATACCGGAAGCTGAAATTTCCACCATGCTTGCTATTTATACTTTTAAAGGTGGAATACCTAAGAAACTAGGAGACCCAGGGGTACCAACTATACCATGTTCCATTAAAAGAAACTATGTTAGAACTGCTTTATGTGATCTTGGAGCCGGTATTAGTGTTATGCCTCTCTCTTTATATCGTAGACTTGATTTGAATAAGTTGACACCTACTGAAATATCCTTGCAAATGGCTGATAAATCAACTGCTATACCCGTCGGTATTTGTGAGGATGTGCCTGTTGTGGTTGCAAACGTTACTATTTTAACAGAATTTGTTATTCTTGATATTCCCGAGGACGATAGTATGTCGATTATCCTCGGTAGACCCTTTTTGAATACTGCAGGGGCTGTTATTGATTGCAACAAAGGCAATGTCACTTTTCATGTTAATGGTAATGAGCATACGGTACACTTTCTGAGGAAACAACCTCAAGTCCAAAGTATCAATTCTATTGGAAAAATTCCATCGATTACTATTGGAGGTTTTGAATTTCCTCTTCCTACTGTCAAAAAGAGATATGATATTCTTATTTTTGGGGATGTGCATATCCCCGTTGAGGTAACATAGTGTTATTCGAAATTTCTCTGGTTTCATGCGATTCGGAATGAGTTTGTTAACAAGACTTGATCAACCTTGTTAGTGGATTCCTTTTGATAAGCATGAGATGGATGAAGTTAGAAAGCACAACCTTCTGTACCCTTCTTTTACTTTCTGTTATTTAGATTAAATAAAGCAAAAAAGTATTTTTTGTCTGTTTTCTGAATTATCCGTGCAATAAAAAAATACCCCGAAAATAAAATTTCTCCAAATGCCCCGAAAATGAAGTATTATTTTTTCTGGAATATTTGAGAATATCTGGCACTGAGAACACATCAGGGGGAGCAAGCACCTGGCCACGAGGGTCCAGGGCGCGCCCACCCCCTGGGTGCGCCCCCTGCCTCGTGGGCCCATGGTGGCTCCCCTCCACTTATTCCAGCCACCACGCACTCCTTCTTCCTCCCAAAAAAATCACCAACCAGCTCAAGCACGAGTTCTAGCTCATCTTGCTGCGATTTTCGATCTCCTTGCTCAAAGCTCCATTCACAAAACTGCTTTGGGGGATTGTTCTTCGGTATGTGACACCTCCAATGGTCTAATTAGTTTTTGTTCTAGTGCTTTATTCATTGCAAATTTTTGCTGCTTAGGTGACCCTGTTCTTGAGCTTGCATGACAAATGTATATGGTCCTAAGTAGTTCTAATGCATGATGTAGTCTCTAGACACTTGTGGGAGTAGTTGCTATCAATTTTGTTGAGTTTGGTTCACTTTTATTTGGGGGGGGGGGGGGGGGGGGGGGGGGGGGGGGGGGGGGGGGGGGGGGGGGGGGGGGGGGGGGGGGGGGGGGGGGGGGGGGGGGGGGGGGGGGGGGGGGGGGGGGGGGGGGGGGGGGGGGGGGGGGGGGGGGGGGGGGGGGGGGGGGGGGGGGGGGGGGGGGGGGGGGGGGGGGGGGGGGGGGGGGGGGGGGGGGGGGGGGGGGGGGGGGGGGGGGGGGGGGGGGGGGGGGGGGGGGGGGGGGGGGGGGGGGGGGGGGGGGGGGGGGGGGGGGGGGGGGGGGGGGGGGGGGGGGGGGGGGGGGGGGGGGGGGGGGGGGGGGGGGGGGGGGGGGGGGGGGGGGGGGGGGGGGGGGGGGGGGGGGGGGGGGGGGGGGGGGGGGGGGGGGGGGGGGGGGGGGGGGGGGGGGGGGGGGGGGGGGGGGGGGGGGGGGGGGGGGGGGGGGGGGGGGGGGGGGGGGGGGGGGGGGGGGGGGGGGGGGGGGGGGGGGGGGGGGGGGGGGGGGGGGGGGGGGGGGGGGGGGGGGGGGGGGGGGGGGGGGGGGGGGGGGGGGGGGGGGGGGGGGGGGGGGGGGGGGGGGGGGGGGGGGGGGGGGGGGGGGGGGGGGGGGGGGGGGGGGGGGGGGGGGGGGGGGGGGGGGGGGGGGGGGGGGGGGGGGGGGGGGGGGGGGGGGGGGGGGGGGGGGGGGGGGGGGGGGGGGGGGGGGGGGGGGGGGGGGGGGGGGGGGGGGGGGGGGGGGGGGGGGGGGGGGGGGGGGGGGGGGGGGGGGGGGGCAAGCTACCATAGGGAGCATTCATTTTCCTGCTATACATTATTTTGCTCTCTTGGTAGGTAGGTGCATAAATGGTAAGGATGAAGCATGTCACATGTGTGTCCCTGATCTTAGTGTTCTCAAGAGTGCTATTTTAGGATATAAACAATATAACTTGGGGGCCATTATTGCATGGAGGTTGCATAATAATGGTTTAATTGGAGGCTTGTTTGGTGGAATTTATGCAACCCGTGTGGCTAATTTTCTTGGGATACCCATACATGAAGATGATATGGAATTGCCTCCCACTTATCTGGGTTGTGAGGCTATGGTTCACCATCAGTTTATTGAGAGGAATGAACAACCTCTCCAGTACCGACTAATGTTTGACAGGCGCCACATTTTCCATGTTGCTCTCCCTGCTCCTACTTTCTTTGACTTTCAGACAAAAGGGAGATTTATTATAACCAGGGAGGAGGCGAACAAGTATAAGAGGAGGACGGAGACAGCTCGCCTCCAAGTGGCAGCTCATGAGGCAATAGCTGCTGCATCACAGTACAACCCCAACTACAACTTTGGATATCCACCAGGCCAGCCGTGGCCCTAGACCAACTTAGGCCAAAAACTTAAGCTTGGGGGAGTACGTATTTCTCACCGACATTACATTCATGTTCACACACTCATTCTAGTTGTCGGTGCTCATACTTTTTCACTATAATATCCATGCTAGTTATTTTCTTTTTCTCGCTTTCTTCTTGTGTGTTTGAATAACCTTAAGAAAAACAAAAAATTAGTTGTAGATTTTAAGCTAGTTTACTTTCCATGCTTGTAGTAGTAATAATTAAAAGAAAACCCAAAAAGATTTCTCATTCTTCTTTAGCTTGTTGGGAGCTTTCCCGTGTAAATAGTTTTATTTTCTTTCTTTTCTTTGGGGTCGAGAGGAGAAGACCATGATGAAAATGCTGAAGTGGCTCTTATATGCATTATTGTTGATTTAACCAGGAGCCCATATTACCTTGTCTTCTCCTTTGTATCAGATGCTTGCAGATTCCAGCTTAGTCCAATGGACATGCACTATTATTATTATACACATCGTTCGGTCGTGCAAGTGAAAGGCAATAATGACGATATATGATGGACTGATTGGGGGGGGGGGGGGGGGGGGGGGGGGGGGGGGGGGGGGGGGGGGGGGGGGGGGGGGGGGGGGGGGGGGGGGGGGGGGGGGGGGGGGGGGGGGGGGGGGGGGGGGGGGGGGGGGGGGGGGGGGGGGGGGGGGGGGGGGGGGGGGGGGGGGGGGGGGGGGGGGGGGGGGGGGGGGGGGGGGGGGGGGGGGGGGGGGGGGGGGGGGGGGGGGGGGGGGGGGGGGGGGGGGGGGGGGGGGGGGGGGGGGGGGGGGGGGGGGGGGGGGGGGGGGGGGGGGGGGGGGGGGGGGGGGGGGGGGGGGGGGGGGGGGGGGGGGGGGGGGGGGGGGGGGGGGGGGGGGGGGGGGGGGGGGGGGGGGGGGGGGGGGGGGGGGGGGGGGGGGGGGGGGGGGGGGGGGGGGGGGGGGGGGGGGGGGGGGGGGGGGGGGGGGGGGGGGGGGGGGGGGGGGGGGGGGGGGGGGGGGGGGGGGGGGGGGGGGGGGGGGGGGGGGGGGGGGGGGGGGGGGGGGGGGGGGGGGGGGGGGGGGGGGGGGGGGGGGGGGGGGGGGGGGGGGGGGGGGGGGGGGGGGGGGGGGGGGGGGGGGGGGGGGGGGGGGGGGGGGGGGGGGGGGGGGGGGGGGGGGGGGGGGGGGGGGGGGGGGGGGGGGGGGGGGGGGGGGGGGGGGGGGGGGGGGGGGGGGGGGGGGGGGGGGGGGGGGGGGGGGGGGGGGGGGGGGGGGGGGGGGGGGGGGGGGGGGGGGGGGGGGGGGGGGGGGGGGGGGGGGGGGGGGGGGGGGGGGGGGGGGGGGGGGGGGGGGGGGGGGGGGGGGGGGGGGGGGGGGGGGGGGGGGGGGGGGGGGGGGGGGGGGGGGGGGGGGGGGGGGGGGGGGGGGGGGGGGGGGGGGGGGGGGGGGGGGGGGGGGGGGGGGGGGGGGGGGGGGGGGGGGGGGGGGGGGGGGGGGGGGGGGGGGGGGGGGGGGGGGGGGGGGGGGGGGGGGGGGGGGGGGGGGGGGGGGGGGGGGGGGGGGGGGGGGGGGGGGGGGGGGGGGGGGGGGGGGGGGGGGGGGGGGGGGGGGGGGGGGGGGGGGGGGGGGGGGGGGGGGGGGGGGGGGGGGGGGGGGGGGGGGGGGCAAAGGGAAGATATGTTATTACCAGAGAGGAGGCAGATGAGTACAAGAGGAGGGCAGAGGCCGCTCGTCGCCATGCTGCAGCTCAGGAGGCGATAGCCGCTGCATCTCAGTACGACCCCAACAATTACTATGGATATCAGCCAGGCCAACCGTGGCCATAGACCATCTTAGGCCAAAAGCCTAAGCTTGGGGGAGTACGTATTTCTCACCAACATTACATTTATGTTCACACACTCATTGCTAGATGTCGGTGCTCATACTTTTTCATTGTATCATCCATGATTCGTTTATTTTCCTTTTTATGCTTTCTTCTTGTGTGTTTAATAAACCTCAAGAAAAACCAAAAAAAAATTAGTTGTAGCTTTTAGCTAGTTTTACTTTCCATGCTTGTAGTAGTAATTAAAATGAAAACCCAAAAAGATTTCCTGTTCTTCTTTTACTTGTTGGGAGCTTTCCCGTGTAAATAGGGGGGGGGGGGGGGGGGGGGGGGGGGGGGGGGGGGGGGGGGGGGGGGGGGGGGGGGGGGGGGGGGGGGGGGGGGGGGGGGGGGGGGGGGGGGGGGGGGGGGGGGGGGGGGGGGGGGGGGGTATTGTTGATCTGACAAAAGAGCCATATTGCCCTGTCTTCTCCTGTTTATTGAATGTTTGCAGATTCCAGCTTAGTCCAATGCACGTGCACTCTTATTATTATCCACATCATTTGGTCGTGCAAGTGAAAGGCAATTATGACGATATATGATGGACTGACTGAGATGAGAAAAGCTGGTATGAACTCGACCTCTCTTGTTTTTGTAAATATGATTAGTTCATCGTTCTTGATTCAACCTATTATGAATAAACATGTTTGCGATGATAACTAGAGATCATAGTTTCTTGTGCCATGCTTGATTAGCTAGGAGCTTATAATAGTTTACCTTGCGTGCCAACATGCTATTAAAATGGTTGTGATGTGGTATGATAGCGTGGTATCCTCCTCTGAATGATTTAAGTAACTTGACTTGGCGTATGTTCACGCATGTAGTTGAAACAAAATCAACATAGCCTTCACAATATTTATGTTCATGGTGGATTATATCCTACTCATGCTTTCATTCGGTGTTGATTAATTTTACCCCCCCCCCCCCCCCCCCCCCCCCCCCCCCCCCCCCCCCCCCCCCCCCCCCCCCCCCCCCCCCCCCCCCCCCCCCCCCCCCCCCCCCCCCCCCCCCCCCCCCCCCCCCCCCCCCCCCCCCCCCCCCCCCCCCCCCCCCCCCCCCCCCCCCCCCCCCCCCCCCCCCCCCCCCCCCCCCCCCCCCCCCCCCCCCCCCCCCCCCCCCCCCCCCCCCCCCCCCCCCCCCCCCCCCCCCCCCCCCCCCCCCCCCCCCCCCCCCCCCCCCCCCCCCCCCCCCCCCCCCCCCCCCCCCCCCCCCCCCCCCCCCCCCCCCCCCCCCCCCCCCCCCCCCCCCCCCCCCCCCCCCCCCCCCCCCCCCCCCCCCCCCCCCCCCCCCCCCCCCCCCCCCCCCCCCCCCCCCCCCCCCCCCCCCCCCCCCCCCCCCCCCCCCCCCCCCCCCCCCCCCCCCCCCCCCCCCCCCCCCCCCCCCCCCCCCCCCCCCCCCCCCCCCCCCCCCCCCCCCCCCCCCCCCCCCCCCCCCCCCCCCCCCCCCCCCCCCCCCCCCCCCCCCCCCCCCTTGAGATCTCTCGGTTGTTATGTTGACAATGAAAGTATGCCGCTCAAAATATTTTTTATCTCTATTCCAAAATCGAGCTCTGGCACCTCTACAAATCCCTGCTTCACTCTGCGAAGGGCCTATCTATTTACTTTTATGCTGAGTCATCACCCTCTTATTAAAAAGCACCAGCTGGGGAGCACCGCTGTCATTTGCATCCATTACTATTAATTTATATTGCGTATGACTATGACTGGATCTCTTTTACCATGAATTACAATGTTTAGTCAGTCCTTGATCTTCAGAGGTGCTCTGCATTTATGTTTTGCGGTCTTAGAAAGGGCTAGCGAGATACCAACTTGTTATATCATATTATGATTGTTTTGAGAAAGTGTTGTCATCCGAGATTTATTATTATTGCTCGCTAGTTGATTATGCTATTGATATGAGTAAACATGAGATCTAAATGTTATTGTGAATGTGGTTAGTTCATAATCTTTGCTGAAAACTTGAATGCTGGCTTTACATAGTTACAACAACAAGAGCAAACAGAGTTTGTAGAAGTTTTTCTTTATCACTTTCAGTTTATCAACTGAATTGCTTGAGGACAAGCA
>JAAAWM010010111.1:0-34055 GCA_036873465.1 Thinopyrum obtusiflorum
AGGACAGGAATGGAGAGCTCAAATATAAGTTATACTTTGATAAACATTATCCTGAAACTATTACGTTGCCTGCTCCTTCTTTGTTTAATTTTGTAGGACCCTACCTCGTTACATGGGCTGCCGTCCAAGCTTACAAGAATCCTGCACCAGCCCCGGAACAGGAACCACAAGATGAGCCTCCACGACAATCTGTTTATTCTTGGGATCCAGAGATGACTGTCAGCCAGTGGCAGTCAGAGTCTTCTTCTTCATCACAGTATGATCGCAACTATTCTTCGTCGCAGTACGACCACAGCTACACTTACGAGTATCCGCCAGGCTATCCCTAGCAATAGACCAACTTAGGCCAAACGCCTAAGCTTGGGGGAGTACGTATTTCTCACCGACATTACATTTATGCTCACACACACTCATCACTAGATGTCGGTGCTCATACTCTTTCACTATAATATCCATGCTAGTTTATTTTCTTTTTCCTTCTTTCTTCTTGTGTGTTTGTTAAACCTTCAGAAAAACCAAAAAAATTAGTAGTAGTTTATTTTCTGCTGTAGTAGTAATAATTAAAAAGAAAATCCAAAAATATTTTCCGTTCTTCTTTTGCTTGTTGGGAGCTTTCCCGTGTAAATAGTTTTATTTCTTTTCTTTTCTTTGGGGGTCAGTAGGAGAAGACCATAATTAAATTGTTCAAGTGGCTCTTATATGCATTATTGTTGATTTGGGGGGGGGGGGGGGGGGGGGGGGGGGGGGGGGGGGGGGGGGGGGGGGGGGGGGGGGGGGGGGGGGGGGGGGGGGGGGGGGGGGGGGGGTGCAAGTGAAAGGCAATTATGATGATATATGATGGGCTGACTGAGATGAGAAAAGCTGGTATGAACTCGACCTCTTTTGTTTTTTGTAAATATGATGAGTCCCTCGTTCTTGATTCACCTTATTATGAATAAACATGTTTGCAATTACAATTAGAGATCATAGTTGCTTGTGCCATGCTTGATTAGCCTTGTGTGCCAACATGCTATTGCGATGATTATGATGTGGTATGATGGGGTGGGGGGGGGGGGGGGGGGGGGGGGGGGGGGGGGGGGGGGGGGGGGGGGGGGGGGGGGGGGGGGGGGGGGGGGGGGGGGGGGGGGGGGGGGGGGGGGGGGGGGGGGGGGGGGGGGGGGGGGGGGGGGGGGGGGGGGGGGGGGGGGGGGGGGGGGGGGGGGGGGGGGGGGGGGGGGGGGGGGGGGGGGGGGGGGGGGGGGGGGGGGGGGGGGGGGGGGGGGGGGGGGGGGGGGGGGGGGGGGGGGGGGGGGGGGGGGGGGGGGGGGGGGGGGGGGGGGGGGGGGGGGGGGGGGGGGGGGGGGGGGGGGGGGGGGGGGGGGGGGGGGGGGGGGGGGGGGGGGGGGGGGGGGGGGGGGGGGGGGGGGGGGGGGGGGGGGGGGGGGGGGGGGGGGGGGGGGGGGGGGGGGGGGGGGGGGGGGGGGGGGGGGGGGGGGGGGGGGGGGGGGGGGGGGGGGGGGGGGGGGGGGGGGGGGGGGGGGGGGGGGGGGGGGGGGGGGGGGGGGGGGGGGGGGGGGGGGGGGGGGGGGGGGGGGGGGGGGGGGGGGGGGGGGGGGGGGGGGGGGGGGGGGGGGGGGGGGGGGGGGGGGGGGGGGGGGGGGGGGGGGGGGGGGGGGGGGGGGGGGGGGGGGGGGGGGGGGGGGGGGGGGGGGGGGGGGGGGGGGGGGGGGGGGGGGGGGGGGGGGGGGGGGGGGGGGGGGGGGGGGGGGGGGGGGGGGGGGGGGGGGGGGGGGGGGGGGGGGGGGGGGGGGGGGGGGGGGGGGGGGGGGGGGGGGGGGGGGGGGGGGGGGGGGGGGGGGGGGGGGGGGGGGGGGGGGGGGGGGGGGGGGGGGGGGGGGGGGGGGGGGGGGGGGGGGGGGGGGGGGGGGGGGGGGGGGGGGGGGGGGGGGGGGGGGGGGGGGGGGGGGGGGGGGGGGGGGGGGGGGGGGGGGGGGGGGGGGGGGGGGGGGGGGGGGGGGGGGGGGGGGGGGGGGGGGGGGGGGGGGGGGGGGGGGGGGGGGGGGGGGGGGGGGGGGGGGGGGGGGGGGGGGGGGGGGGGGGGGGGGGGGGGGGGGGGGGGGGGGGGGGGGGGGGGGGGGGGGGGGGGGGGGGGGGGGGGGGGGGGGGGGGGGGGGGGGGGGGGGGGGGGGGGGGGGGGGGGGGGGGGGGGGGGGGGGGGGGGGGGGGGGGGGGGGGGGGGGGGGGGGGGGGGGGGGGGGGGGGGGGGGGGGGGGGGGGGGGGGGGGGGGGGGGGGGGGGGGGGGGGGGGGGGGGGGGGGGGGGGGGGGGGGGGGGGGGGGGGGGGGGGGGGGGGGGGGGGGGGGGGGGGGGGGGGGGGGGGGGGGGGGGGGGGGGGGGGGGGGGGGGGGGGGGGGGGGGGGGGGGGGGGGGGGGGGGGGGGGGGGGGGGGGGGGGGGGGGGGGGGGGGGGGGGGGGGGGGGGGGGGGGGGGGGGGGGGGGGGGGGGGGGGGGGGGGGGGGGGGGGGGGGGGGGGGGGGGGGGGGGGGGGGGGGGGGGGGGGGGGGGGGGGGGGGGGGGGGGGGGGGGGGGGGGGGGGGGGGGGGGGGGGGGGGGGGGGGGGGGGGGGGGGGGGGGGGGGGGGGGGGGGGGGGGGGGGGGGGGGGGGGGGGGGGGGGGGGGGGGGGGGGGGGGGGGGGGGGGGGGGGGGGGGGGGGGGGGGGGGGGGGGGGGGGGGGGGGGGGGGGGGGGGGGGGGGGGGGGGGGGGGGGGGGGGGGGGGGGGGGGGGGGGGGGGGGGGGGGGGGATAATGGATACTAGGGATCAAACCCTAACAAAACTAACTCGATTACATGATAATCTCATCCAACCCATCACCGTCCAGCAAGCCTATGATGCAATTACTCATGCATGGCGGTGAGCATCATGAAATTGGTGATGGAGGATGGTTGATGATGACGATGGCGACGAATCCCCCTCTCCGGAGCCCCGAACGGACTCCAGATCAGCCCTCCCAAGAGGTTTTAGGGCTTGGTGGTGGCTTCGTATCGTAAAACGTGATGATTTCTTCTCTCTTATTTTTTTTCTCTCCTAAAGCAAATATATAGAGTTGGAGTTGGCATCGGAGGGTTTCCAGGGGGGCCACGAGGTAGGGGGAGCGCCCTAGGGGGGCGCCCCCCACCCTCGTGAGAAGGGTGTGGGCCCCCTGGGCTTCATCTTTGGCGAGGATTTTTTATTGTTTTTTCTAAGATGTTTCGTGGAGTTTCAGGTCATTCCGAGAATATTTGTTTTCTGCACATAAAACAACACCATGGCAATTCTGCTGAAAACAACGTCAGTCCGGGTTAGTTCCATTCAAATCATACAAATTAGAGTCCAAAACAAGGGCAAAAGTGTTTGGAAAAGTAGATACAACGGAGACGTATCAACTCCCCCAAGCTTAAACCCTTGCTTGTCCTCAAGCAATTCAGTTGACAAACTGAAAGAAAGAAAGAAAAACTTTTACAAACTCTGTTTGCTCTTGTTGTTGT
Source organism: Thinopyrum obtusiflorum (assembly GCA_036873465.1). Taxonomy (NCBI): domain Eukaryota; kingdom Viridiplantae; phylum Streptophyta; class Magnoliopsida; order Poales; family Poaceae; genus Thinopyrum; species Thinopyrum obtusiflorum. The sequence continues at coordinate 3,507 of JAAAWM010010111.1, forward strand.
AACTATGTTAAGCCAGCATTCAAGTTTTCATCATAGATCATAACTAACCACATTTGCAATAATTCTCAGGTCTCACAATTACTCGGGGGGGGGGGGGGGGGGGGGGGGGGGGGGGGGGGGGGGGGGGGGGGGGGGGGGGGGGGGGGGGGGGGGGGGGGGGGGGGGGGGGGGGGGGGGGGGGGGGGGGGGGGGGGGGGGGGGGGGGGGGGGGGGGGGGGGGGGGGGGGGGGGGGGGGGGGGGGGGGGGGGGGGGGGGGGGGGGGGGGGGGGGGGGGGGGGGGGGGGGGGGGGGGGGGGGGGGGGGGGGGGGGGGGGGGGGGGGGGGGGGGGGGGGGGGGGGGGGGGGGGGGGGGGGGGGGGGGGGGGGGGGGGGGGGGGGGGGGGGGGGGGGGGGGGGGGGGGGGGGGGGGGGGGGGGGGGGGGGGGGGGGGGGGGGGGGGGGGGGGGGGGGGGGGGGGGGGGGGGGGGGGGGGGGGGGGGGGGGGGGGGGGGGGGGGGGGGGGGGGGGGGGGGGGGGGGGGGGGGGGGGGGGGGGGGGGGGGGGGGGGGGGGGGGGGGGGGGGGGGGGGGGGGGGGGGGGGGGGGGGGGGGGGGGGGGGGGGGGGGGGGGGGGGGGGGGGGGGGGGGGGGGGGGGGGGGGGGGGGGGGGGGGGGGGGGGGGGGGGGGGGGGGGGGGGGGGGGGGGGGGGGGGGGGGGGGGGGGGGGGGGGGGGGGGGGGGGGGGGGGGGGGGGGGGGGGGGGGGGGGGGGGGGGGGGGGGGGGGGGGGGGGGGGGGGGGGGGGGGGGGGGGGGGGGGGGGGGGGGGGGGGGGGGGGGGGGGGGGGGGGGGGGGGGGGGGGGGGGGGGGGGGGGGGGGGGGGGGGGGGGGGGGGGGGGGGGGGGGGGGGGGGGGGGGGGGGGGGGGGGGGGGGGGGGGGGGGGGGGGGGGGGGGGGGGGGGGGGGGGGGGGGGGGGGGGGGGGGGGGGGGGGGGGGGGGGGGGGGGGGGGGGGGGGGGGGGGGGGGGGGGGGGGGGGGGGGGGGGGGGGGGGGGGGGGGGGGGGGGGGGGGGGGGGGGGGGGGGGGGGGGGGGGGGGGGGGGGGGGGGGGGGGGGGGGGGGGGGGGGGGGGGGGGGGGGGGGGGGGGGGGGGGGGGGGGGGGGGGGGGGGGGGGGGGGGGGGGGGGGGGGGGGGGGGGGGGGGGGGGGGGGGGGGGGGGGGGGGGGGGGGGGGGGGGGGGGGGGGGGGGGGGGGGGGGGGGGGGGGGGGGGGGGGGGGGGGGGGGGGGGGGGGGGGGGGGGGGGGGGGGGGGGGGGGGGGGGGGGGGGGGGGGGGGGGGGGGGGGGGGGGGGGGGGGGGGGGGGGGGGGGGGGGGGGGGGGGGGGGGGGGGGGGGGGGGGGGGGGGGGGGGGGGGGGGGGGGGGGGGGGGGGGGGGGGGGGGGGGGGGGGGGGGGGGGGGGGGGGGGGGGGGGGGGGGGGGGGGGGGGGGGGGGGGGGGGGGGGGGGGGGGGGGGGGGGGGGGGGGGGGGGGGGGGGGGGGGGGGGGGGGGGGGGGGGGGGGGGGGGGGGGGGGGGGGGGGGGGGGGGGGGGGGGGGGGGGGGGGGGGGGGGGGGGGGGGGGGGGGGGGGGGGGGGGGGGGGGGGGGGGGGGGGGGGGGGGGGGGGGGGGGGGGGGGGGGGGGGGGGGGGGGGGGGGGGGGGGGGGGGGGGGGGGGGGGGGGGGGGGGGGGGGGGGGGGGGGGGGGGGGGGGGGGGGGGGGGGGGGGGGGGGGGGGGGGGGGGGGGGGGGGGGGGGGGGGGGGGGGGGGGGGGGGGGGGGGGGGGGGGGGGGGGGGGGGGGGGGGGGGGGGGGGGGGGGGGGGGGGGGGGGGGGGGGGGGGGGGGGGGGGGGGGGGGGGGGGGGGGGGGGGGGGGGGGGGGGGGGGGGGGGGGGGGGGGGGGGGGGGGGGGGGGGGGGGGGGGGGGGGGGGGGGGGGGGGGGGGGGGGGGGGGGGGGGGGGGGGGGGGGGGGGGGGGGGGGGGGGGGGGGGGGGGGGGGGGGGGGGGGGGGGGGGGGGGGGGGGGGGGGGGGGGGGGGGGGGGGGGGGGGGGGGGGGGGGGGGGGGGGGGGGGGGGGGGGGGGGGGGGGGGGGGGGGGGGGGGGGGGGGGGGGGGGGGGGGGGGGGGGGGGGGGGGGGGGGGGGGGGGGGGGGGGGGGGGGGGGGGGGGGGGGGGGGGGGGGGGGGGGGGGGGGGGGGGGGGGGGGGGGGGGGGGGGGGGGGGGGGGGGGGGGGGGGGGGGGGGGGGGGGGGGGGGGGGGGGGGGGGGGGGGGGGGGGGGGGGGGGGGGGGGGGGGGGGGGGGGGGGGGGGGGGGGGGGGGGGGGGGGGGGGGGGGGGGAAAAACTAATTGGACCAATGGAGGAGTCACATACCAAGGAACAATCTCCCCAACCAGTTTTGTGAGAGGTGCTTTGAGCAAGGAGATTGAAAATGGCAGCAAAACGAGCTTGGACTCGAATTTGAGTTGGTTTTTCGTGTTTGGGGGAGGAAGATGAAGTGTGTGGCTAAAAGAATAAGAGGAGGAGGGCCACTGTGGGCCCACGAGGCAGGGGGCGCGCCCTAGGGGGGTGGGCGCACCCTCCACACTCGTGGCAAGGTGGTTGGCTCCCCTGGTGTGTTCTTTGTTCCATAAATCCTCAAATATTCTAGAAAAAAATCATATTTAATTTTCAGGGCATTTGGACTAGTGATTCGTGCATCGGAAACCTTCCTAGTTTCCCCTACAGTGATAGTATTAATAAATCCCTCCACATCATCATGATGTGGTTCTTCTGTCTTGCCCCCAAAAGGGACTAAACAAATCCGACAGAAATCATAAAGTGATATCTCCTTATGCTCATCATAGAAATGAAACTCCACCGTAGGTGGTGAGTTCCTAAAATGAAAATGAAAGTTTTGCACAAAGGTATTTGTGAGTAAGAGATACTGATCGCATTGGTCATGGAGGAAAGCAGTGAGTCCTGGATTATGAGCCAACTCATGAAAATCTTCATAAATCCCGGCTGCTCTCAAGAAATCCTCAGAAGGCCATTGACACGCTCGAACCTCCGCGGTGTGCGGAAAATTATACTTAGGCTTCGGCGCCTTTTCCTTCGAGCTTTGGCTCGATGAGCCCCTCAATAATCTCCTCATCATTTTTTGAAAAATTCTAAAACTTTTAGTAACTTCAAAATAAAAGTAAACCAAACTCAATAATATTGATAGCAACGGGGGGGGGGGGGGGGGGGGGGGGGGGGGGGGGGGGGGGGGGGGGGGGGGGGGGGGGGGGGGGGGGGGGGGGGGGGGGGGGGGGGGGGGGGGGGGGGGGGGGGGGGGGGGGGGGGGGGGGGGGGGGGGGGGGGGGGGGGGGGGGGGGGGGGGGGGGGGGGGGGGGGGGGGGGGGGGGGGGGGGGGGGGGGGGGGGGGGGGGGGGGGGGGGGGGGGGGGGGGGGGGGGGGGGGGGGGGGGGGGGGGGGGGGGGGGGGGGGGGGGGGGGGGGGGGGGGGGGGGGGGGGGGGGGGGGGGGGGGGGGGGGGGGGGGGGGGGGGGGGGGGGGGGGGGGGGGGGGGGGGGGGGGGGGGGGGGGGGGGGGGGGGGGGGGGGGGGGGGGGGGGGGGGGGGGGGGGGGGGGGGGGGGGGGGGGGGGGGGGGGGGGGGGGGGGGGGGGGGGGGGGGGGGGGGGGGGGGGGGGGGGGGGGGGGGGGGGGGGGGGGGGGGGGGGGGGGGGGGGGGGGGGGGGGGGGGGGGGGGGGGGGGGGGGGGGGGGGGGGGGGGGGGGGGGGGGGGGGGGGGGGGGGGGGGGGGGGGGGGGGGGGGGGGGGGGGGGGGGGGGGGGGGGGGGGGGGGGGGGGGGGGGGGGGGGGGGGGGGGGGGGGGGGGGGGGGGGGGGGGGGGGGGGGGGGGGGGGGGGGGGGGGGGGGGGGGGGGGGGGGGGGGGGGGGGGGGGGGGGGGGGGGGGGGGGGGGGGGGGAAGAATATCATATTTCTTCTTGACAGTAGAAAGAGGAAATTCAAAACCTCCAAATATAATCGATGGAATTTTTCCAATAGAGTTGATACTATGAACTTGAGGTTGTTTCTTCGGAAAGTGTATCGTATGCTCATTACCATTGACATGAAAAGTGACATTGCCTTTAGTGCAATCAATAACAGCCCCTGCAGTATTCAAAAAGGGTCTTCCAAGAATAATAGACATACTATCGTCCTCGGGAATATCAAGAATAACAAAGTCCATTAAAATAGTAACGTTTGCAACTATAACAGGCACATTGTCACAAATACCGACATGTATAGCAGTTGATTTATCAGCCATTTGCAAAGATATTTCAGTAGGTGTCAACTTATTCAAATCAAGTCTACGATATAAAGAGAGAGGCATAACACTAACACCGGCTCCAAGATCACATAAAGCAGTTTTAACATAGTTTCTTTTAATGGAGCATGGTATAGTGGGTACTCCTGGATCTCCAAGTTTCTTTGGTATTCCACCTTAAAAGTATAATTAGCAAGCATGGTGGAAATTTCAGCTTCCGGTATCTTTCTTTTATTTGTAATAATATCTTTCATGTACTTAGCATAAGGATTTGTTTTGAGCATATCAGTTAATCGCATGCGTAAAAAGATAGGTCTAATCATTTCAGCAAAGCGCTCAAAATCCTCATCATCCTTTTTCTTGGATGGTTTGGGAGGAAAAGGCATGGGTTTCTGAACCCAAGGCTCTCTTTCTTTACCATGTTTCCTAGCAACAAAGTATTTCTTATCATAACATTGATTCTTTGATTGTGGGTTATCAAGATCAACAGCAGGTTCGATTTCCATGTCATTATCATTACTAGGTTGAGCATCATTATGAACATTATTATTAACATTATCATTAGTTTCAGGTTCATTACCAGATCGTGTTTCAGCATCAGAAATAGAAATATCATTTGGATTCTCAGGTGTTTCAACAATAGGATCACTAGAAGCATGCAAAGTCCTATCATTTTTCTTTTTCTTCCTTTCAGAAGGACTAGATGCATCTAGGGGGGGGGGGGGGGGGGGGGGGGGGGGGGGGGGGGGGGGGGGGGGGGGGGGGGGGGGGGGGGGGGGGGGGGGGGGGGGGGGGGGGGGGGGGGGGGGGGGGGGGGGGGGGGGGGGGGGGGGGGGGGGGGGGGGGGGGGGGGGGGGGGGGGGGGGGGGGGGGGGGGGGGGGGGGGGGGGGGGGGGGGGGGGGGGGGGGGGGGGGGGGGGGGGGGGGGGGGGGGGGGGGGGGGGGGGGGGGGGGGGGGGGGGGGGGGGGGGGGGGGGGGGGGGGGGGGGGGGGGGGGGGGGGGGGGGGGGGGGGGGGGGGGGGGGGGGGGGGGGGGGGGGGGGGGGGGGGGGGGGGGGGGGGGGGGGGGGGGGGGGGGGGGGGGGGGGGGGGGGGGGGGGGGGGGGGGGGGGGGGGGGGGGGGGGGGGGGGGGGGGGGGGGGGGGGGGGGGGGGGGGGGGGGGGGGGGGGGGGGGGGGGGGGGGGGGGGGGGGGGGGGGGGGGGGGGGGGGGGGGGGGGGGGGGGGGGGGGGGGGGGGGGGGGGGGGGGGGGGGGGGGGGGGGGGGGGGGGGGGGGGGGGGGGGGGGGGGGGGGGGGGGGGGGGGGGGGGGGGGGGGGGGGGGGGCCTCGTGGGCCCACGGTGGCCCTCCTCCACTGATTATTTCACCCATACACTTCTTCTTCCTCCCACAAACATGAATAACCAGCTCAAACCCGAGTCCAAGCTCGTTTTGCTGCCATTTTCGATCTCCTTGCACAAAGCACCTCTCACAAAACTGCTTGGGGAGATTGTTCCTTGGTATGTGACTCCTCCATTGGTCCAATTAGTTTTTGTTCTAGTGCTTTATTCATTGCAAATTTTTGCTGCTTAGGTGACCCTGTTCTTGAGCTTGCATGTCAAATTTATATGGTCAAAAGTAGTTTTGATGCATGATATAGGCCCTAGGCACTTGTAGGAGTAGTTGCTATCAATATTATTGAGTTTGGTTTACTTTTATTTTGAAGTTACTAAAAATTTCAGATTTTTTCAGAAAATGATGAGGAGACTTTTGAGGGGCTCATCGAGCCAAAGCTCGAAGGAAAAGGCACCAAAGCCTAAGTATAATCTGCCTCGCACTGCGGAGGTTCGGGCGTTTGAATGGCCTTCCGATGATTTCTTGAGAGCAGCCGGTATTTATGAAGATTTTCATGAAATGGCTAAGAATGCAGGCCTCACCGCTTTCCTCCACGACCAATGCGATCAGTATCTCTTACTCACAAATACCTTTGTGCAAAACTTTCATTTCCATTCTATGAACTCGCCACCTACGGTGGAGTTTCATTTATATGATGAGCATAAGTAGATGTCACTTTATGATTTCTGTCGGATTTGTTTAGTCCCTTTTGAGGGCAAGACAGAAGAACCACATCGCGATGATGTGGAGGGGTTTATTGATACTATCACTGTAGGGGAAACAAGGAAGGTTTTCGATGCACGAATCACTAGCATACATTTTCCTGTTTTACGTTATTTTGCATTATTTGCTAGTCGTTGCTTAATTGGTCGCGGAAACTGTGGAAACCTTAGTATCCCTGATATTATTATTTTGCTCCACGGTTTATACAGTGATAACACTTTTAGTATGGGCGGCATTATTGCTAAACGGTTAAGTTTGAACCGTACCAAGGGCCCCATCTTTGGAGGCATCTATGCTTCGCGCCTAGCTGCACATTTTAACATACCAATTAGGCATTATGAGAAGGAACAAAAGGTGCTGCCCCGTGATTATTTAGATTATAAGAGTATGGTGGCACATGATTTTATTGTTAAGAATAGGGAAGGAGAGCTTAAATATCAATTGTTCTTTAATAAACATCATCCTGAGACTATTACCCTGCATGCTCCTTCTTTGTTTGATTTATCTTCAGGCACGTACCTTGTTACGTTGAAGGCTATTCACGCCTACCGGAACCCTGCACCAGCCGTGGAGCCAGAGCCGGAACCACAAGTTGATCCTCCACGACAGTCTAATTATCAGTGGGATCCGGAGATGATTGTCAGCCAGTGGCAATCGGAGTCTTCCTCTTCTTCTTCCCAGGGGGGGGGGGGGGGGGGGGGGGGGGGGGGGGGGGGGGGGGGGGGGGGGGGGGGGGGGGGGGGGGGGGGGGGGGGGGGGGGGGGGGGGGGGGGGGGGGGGGGGGGGGGGGGGGGGGGGGGGGGGGGGGGGGGGGGGGGGGGGGGGGGGGGGGGGGGGGGGGGGGGGGGGGGGGGGGGGGGGGGGGGGGGGGGGGGGGGGGGGGGGGGGGGGGGGGGGGGGGGGGGGGGGGGGGGGGGGGGGGGGGGGGGGGGGGGGGGGGGGGGGGGGGGGGGGGGGGGGGGGGGGGGGGGGGGGGGGGGGGGGGGGGGGGGGGGGGGGGGGGGGGGGGGGGGGGGGGGGGGGGGGGGGGGGGGGGGGGGGGGGGGGGGGGGGGGGGGGGGGGGGGGGGGGGGGGGGGGGGGGGGGGGGGGGGGGGGGGGGGGGGGGGGGGGGGGGGGGGGGGGGGGGGGGGGGGGGGGGGGGGGGGGGGGGGGGGGGGGGGGGGGGGGGGGGGGGGGGGGGGGGGGGGGGGGGGGGGGGGGGGGGGGGGGGGGGGGGGGGGGGGGGGGGGGGGGGGGGGGGGGGGGGGGGGGGGGGGGGGGGGGGGGGGGGGGGGGGGGGGGGGGGGGGGGGGGGGGGGGGGGGGGGGGGGGGGGGGGGGGGGGGGGGGGGGGGGGGGGGGGGGGGGGGGGGGGGGGGGGGGGGGGGGGGGGGGGGGGGGGGGGGGGGGGGGGGGGGGGGGGGGGGGGGGGGGGGGGGGGGGGGGGGGGGGGGGGGGGGGGGGGGGGGGGGGGGGGGGGGGGGGGGGGGGGGGGGGGGGGGGGGGGGGGGGGGGGGGGGGGGGGGGGGGGGGGGGGGGGGGGGGGGGGGGGGGGGGGGGGGGGGGGGGGGGGGGGGGGGGGGGGGGGGGGGGGGGGGGGGGGGGGGGGGGGGGGGGGGGGGGGGGGGGGGGGGGGGGGGGGGGGGGGGGGGGGGGGGGGGGGGGGGGGGGGGGGGGGGGGGGGGGGGGGGGGGGGGGGGGGGGGGGGGGGGGGGGGGGGGGGGGGGGGGGGGGGGGGGGGGGGGGGGGGGGGGGGGGGGGGGGGGGGGGGGGGGGGGCAAAGTTATTCCAGATGAGTCCACTATACCTTCCTATATGCGGTATCTACCTATCGTTCCAAGTAAATTTGTATGTGCCAAACTCTAAACCTTCAAATAAATATCCTCTTTTGTATGCTCGAATAGCTCATGTATCAACTAGGGTTGTCTGTATCTTCCATGTTAGGCGGGTTATTCTCAAGAGGAGTGGACTCCGCTCCTCACTCACGAGATAAATGGCTGGTCACCGGGATGCCTAGTCCCATACTTTATGCAAACTAAATCAAAATAATTGCAAACAAAACCCCCCTGGGACCTGATGTATGTTGGAGGCATTCATTGTTTCGAGAAGCCATGGATTGATGTTTGTTGGTGGAGGGGGAGTATAAACTTTACCATTCTGTTTGGGAACCGCCTATAATGTGTGTAGCATGGAAGATATCGCCATCTCTTGGTTGTTATGTTGACCATGAAAGTATACCGCTCAAAATATAATTCACCTCTATTTCAAAACCGAGCTCTGGCACCTCTACAAATCCCTGCTTCCCTCTGCGAATGGCCTATCTATTTACTTTTATGTTGATATTATTTATCTCTATTTCAAAACCGAGCTCTGGCACCTCTACAAATCCCTGCTTCCCTCTGCGAAGGGCCTATCTATTTACTTTTATGTTGAGTCATCACCCTCTTCTTAAAAAGCACCAGCTGGAGAGCACCGCTGTCATTTGCATCCATTACTATTAATTTATATTGGGTATGACTATGACTGGATCTCTTTTACCATGAATTACAATGTTTAGTCGGTCCTTGATCTTTAAAGGTGCTCTGCATTTATGTTTTGCGGTCTCAGAAAGGGCTAGCGAGATACCATCTTGTTATATCATATCATGATTGTTTTGAGAAAGTGTTGTCATCCGAGATTCATTATTATTGCTCGCTAGCTGATTATGACATTGACATGAGTAAACATGAGACCTAAGTGTTATTGTGAATATGGTTAGTTCATAATCTTTGCTGAAAACTTGAATGCTGGCTTTACATATTTACAACAACAAAAGCAAACAGAGTTTGTAAAAGTTTTTCTTTATCACTTTCAGTTTATCAACTGAATTGCTTGAGGACAAGCAAAGGTTTAAGCTTGGGGGAGTTGATACGTCTCCGACGTATCTACTTTTCCAAACACTTTTGCCCTTGTTTTGGACTCTAACTTGCATGATTTGAATGGAACTAACCCGGACTGACGCTATTTTCAGCAGAATTGCCATGGTGTTATCTTTGTGCAGAAACAAAAGTTCTCGGAATGACCTGAAACTTCACGGAGATTATTTTTGGAAATAATAAAAAATATTGGCGAAAGAATCAAGGCCAGGGGGCCCACACCCTGTCCACGAGGGTGGGAGGCGCGCCTGCCCCCCCTGGGCGCGCCCCCCGCCTCATGGGCCCCCTGGAGCTCCACCGACCTCAACTCCAACTCCATATATTCGTGTTCGGGGAGAAAAAATCAGAGACAAGGATTCATCGCGTTTTACGATACGGAGCCGCCGCCAAGCCCTAAACTCTCTCGGGAGGGCTGATCTGGAGTCCGTTCGGGGCTCCGAAGAGGGGAATCCGGGGGGGGGGGGGGGGGGGGGGGGGGGGGGGGGGGGGGGGGGGGGGGGGGGGGGGGGGGGGGGGGGGGGGGGGGGGGGGGGGGGGGGGGGGGGGGGGGGGGGGGGGGGGGGGGGGGGGGGGGGGGGGGGGGGGGGGGGGGGGGGGGGGGGGGGGGGGGGGGGGGGGGGGGGGGGGGGGGGGGGGGGGGGGGGGGGGGGGGGGGGGGGGGGGGGGGGGGGGGGGGGGGGGGGGGGGGGGGGGGGGGGGGGGGGGGGGGGGGGGGGGGGGGGGGGGGGGGGGGGGGGGGGGGGGGGGGGGGGGGGGGGGGGGGGGGGGGGGGGGGGGGGGGGGGGGGGGGGGGGGGGGGGGGGGGGGGGGGGGGGGGGGGGGGGGGGGGGGGGGGGGGGGGGGGGGGGGGGGGGGGGGGGGGGGGGGGGGGGGGGGGGGGGGGGGGGGGGGGGGGGGGGGGGGGGGGGGGGGGGGGGGGGGGGGGGGGGGGGGGGGGGGGGGGGGGGGGGGGGGGGGGGGGGGGGGGGGGGGGGGGGGGGGGGGGGGGGGGGGGGGGGGGGGGGGGGGGGGGGGGGGGGGGGGGGGGGGGGGGGGGGGGGGGGGGGGGGGGGGGGGGGGGGGGGGGGGGGGGGGGGGGGGGGGGGGGGGGGGGGGGGGGGGGGGGGGGGGGGGGGGGGGGGGGGGGGGGGGGGGGGGGGGGGGGGGGGGGGGGGGGGGGGGGGGGGGGGGGGGGGGGGGGGGGGGGGGGGGGGGGGGGGGGGGGGGGGGGGGGGGGGGGGGGGGGGGGGGGGGGGGGGGGGGGGGGGGGGGGGGGGGGGGGGGGGGGGGGGGGGGGGGGGGGGGGGGGGGGGGGGGGGGGGGGGGGGGGGGGGGGGGGGGGGGGGGGGGGGGGGGGGGGGGGGGGGGGGGGGGGGGGGGGGGGGGGGGGGGGGGGGGGGGGGGGGGGGGGGGGGGGGGGGGGGGGGGGGGGGGGGGGGGGGGGGGGGGGGGGGGGGGGGGGGGGGGGGGGGGGGGGGGGGGGGGGGGGGGGGGGGGGGGGGGGGGGGGGGGGGGGGGGGGGGGGGGGGGGGGGGGGGGGGGGGGGGGGGGGGGGGGGGGGGGGGGGGGGGGGGGGGGGGGGGGGGGGGGGGGGGGGGGGGGGGGGGGGGGGGGGGGGGGGGGGGGGGGGGGGGGGGGGGGGGGGGGGGGGGGGGGGGGGGGGGGGGGGGGGGGGGGGGGGGGGGGGGGGGGGGGGGGGGGGGGGGGGGGGGGGGGGGGGGGGGGGGGGGGGGGGGGGGGGGGGGGGGGGGGGGGGGGGGGGGGGGGGGGGGGGGGGGGGGGGGGGGGGGGGGGGGGGGGGGGGGGGGGGGGGGGGGGGGGGGGGGGGGGGGGGGGGGGGGGGGGGGGGGGGGGGGGGGGGGGGGGGGGGGGGGGGGGGGGGGGGGGGGGGGGGGGGGGGGGGGGGGGGGGGGGGGGGGGGGGGGGGGGGGGGGGGGGGGGGGGGGGGGGGGGGGGGGGGGGGGGGGGGGGGGGGGGGGGGGGGGGGGGGGGGGGGGGGGGGGGGGGGGGGGGGGGGGGGGGGGGGGGGGGGGGGGGGGGGGGGGGGGGGGGGGGGGGGGGGGGGGGGGGGGGGGGGGGGGGGGGGGGGGGGGGGGGGGGGGGGGGGGGGGGGGGGGGGGGGGGGGGGGGGGGGGGGGGGGGGGGGGGGGGGGGGGGGGGGGGGGGGGGGGGGGGGGGGGGGGGGGGGGGGGGGGGGGGGGGGGGGGGGGGGGGGGGGGGGGGGGGGGGGGGGGGGGGGGGGGGGGGGGGGGGGGGGGGGGGGGGGGGGGGGGGGGGGGGGGGGGGGGGGGGGGGGGGGGGGGGGGGGGGGGGGGGGGGGGGGGGGGGGGGGGGGGGGGGGGGGGGGGGGGGGGGGGGGGGGGGGGGGGGGGGGGGGGGGGGGGGGGGGGGGGGGGGGGGGGGGGGGGGGGGGGGGGGGGGGGGGGGGGGGGGGGGGGGGGGGGGGGGGGGGGGGGGGGGGGGGGGGGGGGGGGGGGGGGGGGGGGGGGGGGGGGGGGGGGGGGGGGGGGGGGGGGGGGGGGGGGGGGGGGGGGGGGGGGGGGGGGGGGGGGGGGGGGGGGGGGGGGGGGGGGGGGGGGGGGGGGGGGGGGGGGGGGGGGGGGGGGGGGGGGGGGGGGGGGGGGGGGGGGGGGGGGGGGGGGGGGGGGGGGGGGGGGGGGGGGGGGGGGGGGGGGGGGGGGGGGGGGGGGGGGGGGGGGGGGGGGGGGGGGGGGGGGGGGGGGGGGGGGGGGGGGGGGGGGGGGGGGGGGGGGGGGGGGGGGGGGGGGGGGGGGGGGGGGGGGGGGGGGGGGGGGGGGGGGGGGGGGGGGGGGGGGGGGGGGGGGGGGGGGGGGGGGGGGGGGGGGGGGGGGGGGGGGGGGGGGGGGGGGGGGGGGGGGGGGGGGGGGGGGGGGGGGGGGGGGGGGGGGGGGGGGGGGGGGGGGGGGGGGGGGGGGGGGGGGGGGGGGGGGGGGGGGGGGGGGGGGGGGGGGGGGGGGGGGGGGGGGGGGGGGGGGGGGGGGGGGGGGGGGGGGGGGGGGGGGGGGGGGGGGGGGGGGGGGGGGGGGGGGGGGGGGGGGGGGGGGGGGGGGGGGGGGGGGGGGGGGGGGGGGGGGGGGGGGGGGGGGGGGGGGGGGGGGGGGGGGGGGGGGGGGGGGGGGGGGGGGGGGGGGGGGGGGGGGGGGGGGGGGGGGGGGGGGGGGGGGGGGGGGGGGGGGGGGGGGGGGGGGGGGGGGGGGGGGGGGGGGGGGGGGGGGGGGGGGGGGGGGGGGGGGGGGGGGGGGGGGGGGGGGGGGGGGGGGGGGGGGGGGGGGGGGGGGGGGGGGGGGGGGGGGGGGGGGGGGGGGGGGGGGGGGGGGGGGGGGGGGGGGGGGGGGGGGGGGGGGGGGGGGGGGGGGGGGGGGGGGGGGGGGGGGGGGGGGGGGGGGGGGGGGGGGGGGGGGGGGGGGGGGGGGGGGGGGGGGGGGGGGGGGGGGGGGGGGGGGGGGGGGGGGGGGGGGGGGGGGGGGGGGGGGGGGGGGGGGGGGGGGGGGGGGGGGGGGGGGGGGGGGGGGGGGGGGGGGGGGGGGGGGGGGGGGGGGGGGGGGGGGGGGGGGGGGGGGGGGGGGGGGGGGGGGGGGGGGGGGGGGGGGGGGGGGGGGGGGGGGGGGGGGGGGGGGGGGGGGGGGGGGGGGGGGGGGGGGGGGGGGGGGGGGGGGGGGGGGGGGGGGGGGGGGGGGGGGGGGGGGGGGGGGGGGGGGGGGGGGGGGGGGGGGGGGGGGGGGGGGGGGGGGGGGGGGGGGGGGGGGGGGGGGGGGGGGGGGGGGGGGGGGGGGGGGGGGGGGGGGGGGGGGGGGGGGGGGGGGGGGGGGGGGGGGGGGGGGGGGGGGGGGGGGGGGGGGGGGGGGGGGGGGGGGGGGGGGGGGGGGGGGGGGGGGGGGGGGGGGGGGGGGGGGGGGGGGGGGGGGGGGGGGGGGGGGGGGGGGGGGGGGGGGGGGGGGGGGGGGGGGGGGGGGGGGGGGGGGGGGGGGGGGGGGGGGGGGGGGGGGGGGGGGGGGGGGGGGGGGGGGGGGGGGGGGGGGGGGGGGGGGGGGGGGGGGGGGGGGGGGGGGGGGGGGGGGGGGGGGGGGGGGGGGGGGGGGGGGGGGGGGGGGGGGGGGGGGGGGGGGGGGGGGGGGGGGGGGGGGGGGGGGGGGGGGGGGGGGGGGGGGGGGGGGGGGGGGGGGGGGGGGGGGGGGGGGGGGGGGGGGGGGGGGGGGGGGGGGGGGGGGGGGGGGGGGGGGGGGGGGGGGGGGGGGGGGGGGGGGGGGGGGGGGGGGGGGGGGGGGGGGGGGGGGGGGGGGGGGGGGGGGGGGGGGGGGGGGGGGGGGGGGGGGGGGGGGGGGGGGGGGGGGGGGGGGGGGGGGGGGGGGGGGGGGGGGGGGGGGGGGGGGGGGGGGGGGGGGGGGGGGGGGGGGGGGGGGGGGGGGGGGGGGGGGGGGGGGGGGGGGGGGGGGGGGGGGGGGGGGGGGGGGGGGGGGGGGGGGGGGGGGGGGGGGGGGGGGGGGGGGGGGGGGGGGGGGGGGGGGGGGGGGGGGGGGGGGGGGGGGGGGGGGGGGGGGGGGGGGGGGGGGGGGGGGGGGGGGGGGGGGGGGGGGGGGGGGGGGGGGGGGGGGGGGGGGGGGGGGGGGGGGGGGGGGGGGGGGGGGGGGGGGGGGGGGGGGGGGGGGGGGGGGGGGGGGGGGGGGGGGGGGGGGGGGGGGGGGGGGGGGGGGGGGGGGGGGGGGGGGGGGGGGGGGGGGGGGGGGGGGGGGGGGGGGGGGGGGGGGGGGGGGGGGGGGGGGGGGGGGGGGGGGGGGGGGGGGGGGGGGGGGGGGGGGGGGGGGGGGGGGGGGGGGGGGGGGGGGGGGGGGGGGGGGGGGGGGGGGGGGGGGGGGGGGGGGGGGGGGGGGGGGGGGGGGGGGGGGGGGGGGGGGGGGGGGGGGGGGGGGGGGGGGGGGGGGGGGGGGGGGGGGGGGGGGGGGGGGGGGGGGGGGGGGGGGGGGGGGGGGGGGGGGGGGGGGGGGGGGGGGGGGGGGGGGGGGGGGGGGGGGGGGGGGGGGGGGGGGGGGGGGGGGGGGGGGGGGGGGGGGGGGGGGGGGGGGGGGGGGGGGGGGGGGGGGGGGGGGGGGGGGGGGGGGGGGGGGGGGGGGGGGGGGGGGGGGGGGGGGGGGGGGGGGGGGGGGGGGGGGGGGGGGGGGGGGGGGGGGGGGGGGGGGGGGGGGGGGGGGGGGGGGGGGGGGGGGGGGGGGGGGGGGGGGGGGGGGGGGGGGGGGGGGGGGGGGGGGGGGGGGGGGGGGGGGGGGGGGGGGGGGGGGGGGGGGGGGGGGGGGGGGGGGGGGGGGGGGGGGGGGGGGGGGGGGGGGGGGGGGGGGGGGGGGGGGGGGGGGGGGGGGGGGGGGGGGGGGGGGGGGGGGGGGGGGGGGGGGGGGGGGGGGGGGGGGGGGGGGGGGGGGGGGGGGGGGGGGGGGGGGGGGGGGGGGGGGGGGGGGGGGGGGGGGGGGGGGGGGGGGGGGGGGGGGGGGGGGGGGGGGGGGGGGGGGGGGGGGGGGGGGGGGGGGGGGGGGGGGGGGGGGGGGGGGGGGGGGGGGGGGGGGGGGGGGGGGGGGGGGGGGGGGGGGGGGGGGGGGGGGGGGGGGGGGGGGGGGGGGGGGGGGGGGGGGGGGGGGGGGGGGGGGGGGGGGGGGGGGGGGGGGGGGGGGGGGGGGGGGGGGGGGGGGGGGGGGGGGGGGGGGGGGGGGGGGGGGGGGGGGGGGGGGGGGGGGGGGGGGGGGGGGGGGGGGGGGGGGGGGGGGGGGGGGGGGGGGGGGGGGGGGGGGGGGGGGGGGGGGGGGGGGGGGGGGGGGGGGGGGGGGGGGGGGGGGGGGGGGGGGGGGGGGGGGGGGGGGGGGGGGGGGGGGGGGGGGGGGGGGGGGGGGGGGGGGGGGGGGGGGGGGGGGGGGGGGGGGGGGGGGGGGGGGGGGGGGGGGGGGGGGGGGGGGGGGGGGGGGGGGGGGGGGGGGGGGGGGGGGGGGGGGGGGGGGGGGGGGGGGGGGGGGGGGGGGGGGGGTGGCTGGCGTTGGAGGGACGGGGAAGACGAAGAAGGTGGGTGGCGGGCCGTCAAGTCAGAGTATGATGGCCTCGACGCCTTCGTCGCGTATTGCCGGGCTGCTGCCTCATCTTTCGGCTCTTCCTCCGGCACCGTCATCACCGGCCTCCTTCCGGACGATCGCCGATATGTTCTCTTGGCGTCTTCTGCTGCTCATACCTCGCCTAGGCACTCCTTTTGCCCTTCCGCCATCTTGTTCCGTTTCCTGAGGAGAGGGACAAGAAAGGGATTACGGGCATCTTATCTGTTTTTAGTTTTTAAGCCTATGGGCCTTTGTAAGATTTAAATCTCGTAACCCCCTTGCTCATGTATGCATTCCGTATGAATTGTACTTGTTAGCAATGTATTAATGAGGAGAAGGGTGTTTGCCGGGTTTTGTTCGCGCGTGGGTGAGGGCCACACCAAGGAACGAGTCCTCGTTATCTTAAGATAAACACTGTACCCCAGCAACAGGCCTTGCCGTCTTCCTGCTCTATAGCTCAGCTATACTCACGCCCTTGGTGGAGGTAGGGGCCGAGTAGGATTAGGCCCTTTGCTCGTCCCCTTCCCATCGCACTACAACCAAGTTTCGGCCCAAAGTAAGGTTTTCAGACACGGGACAGAGGGAGCAAGATGGTATGAGAGTGAGCGAAGTATCCTACGTTCAAGTTTCATACGGAGGCACAGAGTGGGGGAAAAAGACTTATCAGATGTCGCAGCCCCCGGCAACCTTGGCTTGCCGTGATCGGATCCTTAGACCTGCAGCCCCCGGCAACCTTGGCTTGTCGGGTTGGGGCGTCGGCCTGTTCTCTTTCTTCCAAAATAGCTCAGCAGAAAATGTCCACGCACCCTACGAACCAAAAAGGACGGGAAGGAACAGAGAGATGCATACTCGACCTCTATGCTAAGGGTTAGTTGCCGCCAAGCACTATCAACCCTAACACAGAGAGAGACTCAACCTAGCATGCATGCTAAAACTTAGGGCACCAGCACTTCGTTTATTTATGCTCAGGGTCTGCACCTGGCTTTGTACAAAGGGTTACATGCCTTGCCGGCAAGGCTTGCACAAAAGGTGGTTTGCCGGGGAGCCCGGCAACCGCGCCTTATGGGTAAAACTTGCGAAGATGTTCGATGTTCCAGGAGTTGCTCACTGGAATACCATCTTCGGTCTCCAGGCGGACTGCGCCGGGCCTGGTGACTCGTATTACCTGATAAGGGCCTTCCCACTTTGGCATCAACTTGTTGGAATTCTTGGCCGACTGAACGTGCCGAAGAACAAGGTCGCATTCCTCAAAGCTTCGGGCATGAACCTTGCGGCTATGGTAGCGGCGGGGGGGGGGGGGGGGGGGGGGGGGGGGGGGGGGGGGGGGGGGGGGGGGGGGGGGGGGGGGGGGGGGGGGGGGGGGGGGGGGGGGGGGGGGGGGGGGGGGGGGGGGGGGGGGGGGGGGGGGGGGGGGGGGGGGGGGGGGGGGGGGGGGGGGGGGGGGGGGGGGGGGGGGGGGGGGGGGGGGGGGGGGGGGGGGGGGGGGGGGGGGGGGGGGGGGGGGGGGGGGGGGGGGGGGGGGGGGGGGGGGGGGGGGGGGGGGGGGGGGGGGGGGGGGGGGGGGGGGGGGGGGGGGGGGGGGGGGGGGGGGGGGGGGGGGGGGGGGGGGGGGGGGGGGGGGGGGGGGGGGGGGGGGGGGGGGGGGGGGGGGGGGGGGGGGGGGGGGGGGGGGGGGGGGGGGGGGGGGGGGGGGGGGGGGGGGGGGGGGGGGGGGGGGGGGGGGGGGGGGGGGGGGGGGGGGGGGGGGGGGGGGGGGGGGGGGGGGGGGGGGGGGGGGGGGGGGGGGGGGGGGGGGGGGGGGGGGGGGGGGGGGGGGGGGGGGGGGGGGGGGGGGGGGGGGGGGGGGGGGGGGGGGGGGGGGGGGGGGGGGGGGGGGGGGGGGGGGGGGGGGGGGGGGGGGGGGGGGGGGGGGGGGGGGGGGGGGGGGGGGGGGGGGGGGGGGGGGGGGGGGGGGGGGGGGGGGGGGGGGGGGGGGGGGGGGGGGGGGGGGGGGGGGGGGGGGGGGGGGGGGGGGGGGGGGGGGGGGGGGGGGGGGGGGGGGGGGGGGGGGGGGGGGGGGGGGGGGGGGGGGGGGGGGGGGGGGGGGGGGGGGGGGGGGGGGGGGGGGGGGGGGGGGGGGGGGGGGGGGGGGGGGGGGGGGGGGGGGGGGGGGGGGGGGGGGGGGGGGGGGGGGGGGGGGGGGGGGGGGGGGGGGGGGGGGGGGGGGGGGGGGGGGGGGGGGGGGGGGGGGGGGGGGGGGGGGGGGGGGGGGGGGGGGGGGGGGGGGGGGGGGGGGGGGGGGGGGGGGGGGGGGGGGGGGGGGGGGGGGGGGGGGGGGGGGGGGGGGGGGGGGGGGGGGGGGGGGGGGGGGGGGGGGGGGGGGGGGGGGGGGGGGGGGGGGGGGGGGGGGGGGGGGGGGGGGGGGGGGGGGGGGGGGGGGGGGGGGGGGGGGGGGGGGGGGGGGGGGGGGGGGGGGGGGGGGGGGGGGGGGGGGGGGGGGGGGGGGGGGGGGGGGGGGGGGGGGGGGGGGGGGGGGGGGGGGGGGGGGGGGGGGGGGGGGGGGGGGGGGGGGGGGGGGGGGGGGGGGGGGGGGGGGGGGGGGGGGGGGGGGGGGGGGGGGGGGGGGGGGGGGGGGGGGGGGGGGGGGGGGGGGGGGGGGGGGGGGGGGGGGGGGGGGGGGGGGGGGGGGGGGGGGGGGGGGGGGGGGGGGGGGGGGGGGGGGGGGGGGGGGGGGGGGGGGGGGGGGGGGGGGGGGGGGGGGGGGGGGGGGGGGGGGGGGGGGGGGGGGGGGGGGGGGGGGGGGGGGGGGGGGGGGGGGGGGGGGGGGGGGGGGGGGGGGGGGGGGGGGGGGGGGGGGGGGGGGGGGGGGGGGGGGGGGGGGGGGGGGGGGGGGGGGGGGGGGGGGGGGGGGGGGGGGGGGGGGGGGGGGGGGGGGGGGGGGGGGGGGGGGGGGGGGGGGGGGGGGGGGGGGGGGGGGGGGGGGGGGGGGGGGGGGGGGGGGGGGGGGGGGGGGGGGGGGGGGGGGGGGGGGGGGGGGGGGGGGGGGGGGGGGGGGGGGGGGGGGGGGGGGGGGGGGGGGGGGGGGGGGGGGGGGGGGGGGGGGGGGGGGGGGGGGGGGGGGGGGGGGGGGGGGGGGGGGGGGGGGGGGGGGGGGGGGGGGGGGGGGGGGGGGGGGGGGGGGGGGGGGGGGGGGGGGGGGGGGGGGGGGGGGGGGGGGGGGGGGGGGGGGGGGGGGGGGGGGGGGGGGGGGGGGGGGGGGGGGGGGGGGGGGGGGGGGGGGGGGGGGGGGGGGGGGGGGGGGGGGGGGGGGGGGGGGGGGGGGGGGGGGGGGGGGGGGGGGGGGGGGGGGGGGGGGGGGGGGGGGGGGGGGGGGGGGGGGGGGGGGGGGGGGGGGGGGGGGGGGGGGGGGGGGGGGGGGGGGGGGGGGGGGGGGGGGGGGGGGGGGGGGGGGGGGGGGGGGGGGGGGGGGGGGGGGGGGGGGGGGGGGGGGGGGGGGGGGGGGGGGGGGGGGGGGGGGGGGGGGGGGGGGGGGGGGGGGGGGGGGGGGGGGGGGGGGGGGGGGGGGGGGGGGGGGGGGGGGGGGGGGGGGGGGGGGGGGGGGGGGGGGGGGGGGGGGGGGGGGGGGGGGGGGGGGGGGGGGGGGGGGGGGGGGGGGGGGGGGGGGGGGGGGGGGGGGGGGGGGGGGGGGGGGGGGGGGGGGGGGGGGGGGGGGGGGGGGGGGGGGGGGGGGGGGGGGGGGGGGGGGGGGGGGGGGGGGGGGGGGGGGGGGGGGGGGGGGGGGGGGGGGGGGGGGGGGGGGGGGGGGGGGGGGGGGGGGGGGGGGGGGGGGGGGGGGGGGGGGGGGGGGGGGGGGGGGGGGGGGGGGGGGGGGGGGGGGGGGGGGGGGGGGGGGGGGGGGGGGGGGGGGGGGGGGGGGGGGGGGGGGGGGGGGGGGGGGGGGGGGGGGGGGGGGGGGGGGGGGGGGGGGGGGGGGGGGGGGGGGGGGGGGGGGGGGGGGGGGGGGGGGGGGGGGGGGGGGGGGGGGGGGGGGGGGGGGGGGGGGGGGGGGGGGGGGGGGGGGGGGGGGGGGGGGGGGGGGGGGGGGGGGGGGGGGGGGGGGGGGGGGGGGGGGGGGGGGGGGGGGGGGGGGGGGGGGGGGGGGGGGGGGGGGGGGGGGGGGGGGGGGGGGGGGGGGGGGGGGGGGGGGGGGGGGGGGGGGGGGGGGGGGGGGGGGGGGGGGGGGGGGGGGGGGGGGGGGGGGGGGGGGGGGGGGGGGGGGGGGGGGGGGGGGGGGGGGGGGGGGGGGGGGGGGGGGGGGGGGGGGGGGGGGGGGGGGGGGGGGGGGGGGGGGGGGGGGGGGGGGGGGGGGGGGGGGGGGGGGGGGGGGGGGGGGGGGGGGGGGGGGGGGGGGGGGGGGGGGGGGGGGGGGGGGGGGGGGGGGGGGGGGGGGGGGGGGGGGGGGGGGGGGGGGGGGGGGGGGGGGGGGGGGGGGGGGGGGGGGGGGGGGGGGGGGGGGGGGGGGGGGGGGGGGGGGGGGGGGGGGGGGGGGGGGGGGGGGGGGGGGGGGGGGGGGGGGGGGGGGGGGGGGGGGGGGGGGGGGGGGGGGGGGGGGGGGGGGGGGGGGGGGGGGGGGGGGGGGGGGGGGGGGGGGGGGGGGGGGGGGGGGGGGGGGGGGGGGGGGGGGGGGGGGGGGGGGGGGGGGGGGGGGGGGGGGGGGGGGGGGGGGGGGGGGGGGGGGGGGGGGGGGGGGGGGGGGGGGGGGGGGGGGGGGGGGGGGGGGGGGGGGGGGGGGGGGGGGGGGGGGGGGGGGGGGGGGGGGGGGGGGGGGGGGGGGGGGGGGGGGGGGGGGGGGGGGGGGGGGGGGGGGGGGGGGGGGGGGGGGGGGGGGGGGGGGGGGGGGGGGGGGGGGGGGGGGGGGGGGGGGGGGGGGGGGGGGGGGGGGGGGGGGGGGGGGGGGGGGGGGGGGGGGGGGGGGGGGGGGGGGGGGGGGGGGGGGGGGGGGGGGGGGGGGGGGGGGGGGGGGGGGGGGGGGGGGGGGGGGGGGGGGGGGGGGGGGGGGGGGGGGGGGGGGGGGGGGGGGGGGGGGGGGGGGGGGGGGGGGGGGGGGGGGGGGGGGGGGGGGGGGGGGGGGGGGGGGGGGGGGGGGGGGGGGGGGGGGGGGGGGGGGGGGGGGGGGGGGGGGGGGGGGGGGGGGGGGGGGGGGGGGGGGGGGGGGGGGGGGGGGGGGGGGGGGGGGGGGGGGGGGGGGGGGGGGGGGGGGGGGGGGGGGGGGGGGGGGGGGGGGGGGGGGGGGGGGGGGGGGGGGGGGGGGGGGGGGGGGGGGGGGGGGGGGGGGGGGGGGGGGGGGGGGGGGGGGGGGGGGGGGGGGGGGTGGTCAGGAAACCGTAACCATCTATTGATCAACGAGCCAGTCAACTAGAGGCTCACTAGGGACATGGTGTTGTCTATGTATCCACACATGTATCTGAGTTTCCTATCAATACAATTCTAGCATGGATAATAAACAATTATCATGAACAAGGAAATATAATAATAACCAATTTATTATTGCCTCTAGGGCATATTTCCAACAGTTCGGGCCGCGAAGATGCGTAATACCCTAGTCCTGCTTTGATGTATATTTGAGTGTTCTTGAGCTCTCGAACTAGCTACGGGGCGTGCCTAGTCCAAAAGATCCGAATCCTTCTCCCGTACGCCTCGGGCCTCCTTTTATAGGCAAAAGGGGTCACCACAGTGGCACACAGGAGGTGGAAAGGTATACAGTGTACAAGCTTATCGCCTGTCATTATGGGACAAGGTGCATTAAATGCGCTCCTTAGGTGTCCCGTTGCTTTATTAGGGACGACAACGAGGCCCGTCCCGTCCGTCGCCGCTCTGCCTCGCTCCGACACGCGCCCGGGCCAACGAGGCATGCAGCGCCATGTAGGCTAGCAGGCTGCTGAGATGGCGTGGTGGTAGGGTCTTCATGAAGATCTGCATGCCACCACGCAGGTGCTTGCTGAGTTGGCCTGGAAGCCGCACATTGCCACGCAGGTGCCTGCCCAGCTGGTTGGGCTGGCAGCTATATGGGAACGGCGGTGGAGCCTTGGCAGACGCGGGCCTGGTTGCGGCCCCACAGGTGTCCTCGGCAAGGGCCTTGCCGAGGCCTCGGCAAGGGTCTTGCCGTGACATCGCGGTCGTCCCCGACAAGGATCTTGCCGGAGGTCTCGTGGATTCCCTCGGCAAGGATCTTGTCGAGGGTCATCGTCTTCTGGTCCTCATCTGATCTTGTGTCTTTATGATCTTCACAAAGATCTGCATGCCACCACGGAGGTGCCTCCCGAGCCTTGGTTCCAATGTGGTTGACGGTGCTGGAATCCTTGGACTCAAGGGTGGCGTGCCCTGCTGGTGTTGGGCAAGCTGCCCCGGCAAGGCTCTTGCCGGGGCTGCGGAAGCCACCCCGACAAGGGTCTTGCCGGGGGAGTCCACCTCACCCTCTTGCTCTTTGCGTCTCTGGTCTTGGCGTTGCTTTTCCCATCTTGTGCTTTTGGCTGGAGCGCTGCTCTAGTATTCTTGTGCTTCTGCTCCCTCCCTTTGCCCTGCTAAGTATGGCCGCAGGTGCGGCTCTGACTGCCCGTGCACAAGTAGTGGTTTAAAAAGGAGAGCCCCTACTTTTGTACACCGACAGGAGGCCCCGGGCCTGGGCCACACATAAGCGCAACGCGTTGTTGGGCCAGGCCCAGAACGGTGCGTGGGCAGGCGGGGCGGATTTCTACCATAGTAACTCCTTCGTTCGCTGCGCTTCCCCACGACCCGCATTGAATGCGCGACGTGGAGGGCCGTGCGTGACATGGGGGTCGTGCGTGGGGCGGCTGCTACCCTCATGCGTCACATTGTGGTAAAGAGGTGGCTCGCGCCTTCCCCATAAAAAGAGGAAGACGCAGGGGTGCGGCTCATTTACTGAGTGGACTCGGGTCATGGCCTTCGAGGCGCCCGTGCCTACGATCACGGGGTGAAAAATGGTCGCCTCACTCGTCCCCTCGATTTTTGTTTGCTCGCCATGTGTCCCCCATGCTTTAAAGATGGTAGGCGGCGGGTGCGGGCCTTGAATGACGAGGCGAGGAACCGGGCAGCCGCTGATTGAAGCAGCGGGTCGGTCTCGATTCCCTATGCTCCTGATGGCCGGATTGGTTGAGCGGGGCGGCCGAGCCCCGACCCCGCCCTTTATAAGAAGGGGAGGGGGGATGGCACCCCTCAATCTTTCACCATCTGCCTCCTTCCACCTTGGCTTCTTTCTTTCTTCTGCTATGGCGAGAGGGCGCGCCGGTGCTTCGACGGTGGCGACGAGGGTCTCCGCTCGACAGCGCGTCCCTCCTTCCCAAGAGCTCGTGGCGGCGGAGCCAGCCACGAGGGGAAGGGGGAGGGGGCGAGGCCGAGGTCGCCGTGGCGCTCGGGGAAGAGGAGGATGGGGCGGCACACCGGCCTCACCTCCGCCGGCGGTCCCTCCCCCAATGGAGGGCCACGTCAGGGACCAGCCCCGCGAGTTCTTCATCAGGCTGCACCGGCCAGTACGCTGTCGTCTTCGTCTCCCTACTCCATTCGCTCGGGAGATGGAGCTCGACCAGCCACAGACTCTAAGATTGCATATGAGGGGCTGCGGGAATGGCGGCACGCGGGTTGATGTCGATTTTCCCGCCCCTCACATCATGTATCTTCGTCGCTCGTATCCACAGCCTGACGGCGGGGCTCGTTCTCTATTTCAAGTTAATGGAGAATAGCCTGCTCTTTGTCAAGGTCTTTGGAGACTTTGGAACTCGCCTGAAGTGCTGCATGGAGAGCTCCTCCGATGATGAAGACTCTTCCTCAAGCGGGAGTGACGAGGAGGACAGCGACAGCGACGACGAGGGTGTCGAGCGGGGGAACACCGACTCCGACTGACCGTGCCACCCCTCCCTTGGCCACGTGCCCTGCCGAGGGCCTTCCTCGTCAAGCTCTCCATCAGCGTGTTCCCCATCGCCCCCCTTTTGCCTTCACCTGCCGCACCTGGGAGGAAAAGGGCAAGAACGGGGATCACGGGGCACTTATCTTTTTATTAGTTTGTAAGCCTACGGGCCTTAGTAGAATTTAGACCTTGTAATCCCCTCGCTCGTGTACTCATTCCGTATGAATTGTACTTGTTTACAACGTATGAATGAAAAGAAGGGTGTTTGCCGGGTTTTGTTTGCGCGTGGGCGAGGGCCACACCGAGGAACGCGTCCTCATTATCTTAACATAAACATTGTATCCCGGCAACAAGCCTTGCCATCCTCCTGCTCTATAGCTTGGCTACACTCACGCCCTTGGCGGAGGTAGGGGCCTGATACGTCTCCAACGTATCTATAATTTTTGATTGTTCCATGCTATTATATTATCTGTTTTGGATGTTTAATGGGTTTTATTATACACTTTTATGGGGGGGGGGGGGGGGGGGGGGGGGGGGGGGGGGGGGGGGGGGGGGGGGGGGGGGGGGGGGGGGGGGGGGGGGGGGGGGGGGGGGGGGGGGGGGGGGGGGGGGGGGGGGGGGGGGGGGGGGGGGGGGGGGGGGGGGGGGGGGGGGGGGGGGGGGGGGGGGGGGGGGGGGGGGGGGGGGGGGGGGGGGGGGGGGGGGGGGGGGGGGGGGGGGGGGGGGGGGGGGGGGGGGGGGGGGGGGGGGGGGGGGGGGGGGGGGGGGGGGGGGGGGGGGGGGGGGGGGGGGAAATTTTAATACTACTATGTTATTGCAATTTTATAAATAACTTGCTTGCACGCATCAGAGATTTATTTATCTTTTGTGACTGACGTCATGAGCATAAAATATTTTCAGC
Source organism: Thinopyrum obtusiflorum (assembly GCA_036873465.1). NCBI lineage: Eukaryota > Viridiplantae > Streptophyta > Magnoliopsida > Poales > Poaceae > Thinopyrum > Thinopyrum obtusiflorum. The sequence goes on from JAAAWM010010111.1 coordinate 27,655, forward strand.
ACATCATTGTTATATTATACCTGTGTTCATAATGTTTGCGAGTACATTCAAAGTACTCACTGGCTTGTCCCTGGCTATTGTCTTGGCCAGATTTTCTTGCACGAAGAGGAGCGACGCGATGACAGCCCCGGAACCTAAGTAATGGAGATAGCAGCCTCGCGAAGATAGGAGTTAACCTGGTCAGCTGTTCCCGTGGGAAATGGAGTCCCATAGACACTGATGTTTCACAACCCGCTTCCGCCATCAACCACTAGAAACCATTTGTTGTACTCACAGGCCAGAATGGCCTTGTACTACATATTTTGTTTTCTGCTTGGAATTTCTGTATCAAGTTGGAGCCTCATCAGCTAACAGTAATCCTGGGGCTGATGAGCACGACGGTCTTTTCTGGAAATTTATTACCCGGAAAACCGGTCGTGACAGACTTGGTATCAGAGCCAGGCTGACCATTGGCTAATCCTATCTTAGCCAGGTCGAAAAACTTAGGCAAACCAACCCACTAGACCTGGGGGGGGGGGGGGGGGGGGGGGGGGGGGGGGGGGGGGGGGGGGGGGGGGGGGGGGGGGGGGGGGGGGGGGGGGGGGGGGGGGGGGGGGGGGGGGGGGGGGGGGGGGGGGGGGGGGGGGGGGGGGGGGGGGGGGGGGGGGGGGGGGGGGGGGGGGGGGGGGGGGGGGGGGGGGGGGGGGGGGGGGGGGGGGGGGGGGGGGGGGGGGGGGGGGGGGGGGGGGGGGGGGGGGGGGGGGGGGGGGGGGGGGGGGGGGGGGGGGGGGGGGGGGGGGGGGGGGGGGGGGGGGGGGGGGGGGGGGGGGGGGGGGGGGGGGGGGGGGGGGGGGGGGGGGGGGGGGGGGGGGGGGGGGGGGGGGGGGGGGGGGGGGGGGGGGGGGGGGGGGGGGGGGGGGGGGGGGGGGGGGGGGGGGGGGGGGGGGGGGGGGGGGGGGGGGGGGGGGGGGGGGGGGGGGGGGGGGGGGGGGGGGGGGGGGGGGGGGGGGGGGGGGGGGGGGGGGGGGGGGGGGGGGGGGGGGGGGGGGGGGGGGGGGGGGGGGGGGGGGGGGGGGGGGGGGGGGGGGGGGGGGGGGGGGGGGGGGGGGGGGGGGGGGGGGGGGGGGGGGGGGGGGGGGGGGGGGGGGGGGGGGGGGGGGGGGGGGGGGGGGGGGGGGGGGGGGGGGGGGGGGGGGGGGGGGGGGGGGGGGGGGGGGGGGACGACCCTTAGAAGGCCCATTGTTTCTACGGCCCGTAGGAGGCCCATGGTAACTACAGTAAATATGTAGCCCATGGTTATTGTGGCCTAGTTTTAAAAAAATAGGTTATTGCGGCCACTAGCAAACCGCGGAAAAAGAACTGCACTGACTACAAGCAAACAAATAAACAAGTGATGGCGGCTTGAAGCTACGTCGGTATTTCCCCAAAGAAGAAGGGATGATGCAGCACAGCGGCGGTAGGTATTTCCCTCAGTGATGAGACCAAGGTTATCGAACCAGTAGGAGAACCAAGCAACACTACGTAAACAGCACCTGCACACAAATAACAAATACTCACAACCCGACGTGTAAAAGGGGTTGTCAATCCCTTTCAGGCAACGCCGCAAGAAATTGGCAAACGGACGTGAGAGAGTAGTAAATATTGATAGATCCAACGCCAAATAAAATAAAATGAAGCAATGTATTTTTGTATTTTTGGTTTAATAGATCTGAAAATAAAAGCAAAGGAAAATAGATTGTAAAGGCAAATATATTAAAGAAGAGACCCGGGGGCCGTAGGTTTCACTAGTGGCTTCTCTCGAGAAAAATAGCAAATGATGGGTAAACAAATTACTGTTGGGCAATTGATAGAACTTCAAATAATCATGACGATATCCAGGCAATGATCATTATATAGGCATCACGTCCAAGATTAGTAGACCGACTCCTGCCTGCATCTAATACTATTACTCCACACATCGACCGTTATCCAGCATGCATCTAGTGTATTAAGTTCATGGAGAAACAGAGTAAGGCAATAAGAACAATGACATGATGTAGACGGGGGGGGGGGGGGGGGGGGGGGGGGGGGGGGGGGGGGGGGGGGGGGGGGGGGGGGGGGGGGGGGGGGGGGGGGGGGGGGGGGGGGGGGGGGGGGGGGGGGGGGGGGGGGGGGGGGGGGGGGGGGGGGGGGGGGGGGGGGGGGGGGGGGGGGGGGGGGGGGGGGGGGGGGGGGGGGGGGGGGGGGGGGGGGGGGGGGGGGGGGGGGGGGGGGGGGGGGGGGGGGGGGGGGGGGGGGGGGGGGGGGGGGGGGGGGGGGGGGGGGGGGGGGGGGGGGGGGGGGGGGGGGGGGGGGGGGGGGGGGGGGGGGGGGGGGGGGGGGGGGGGGGGGGGGGGGGGGGGGGGGGGGGGGGGGGGGGGGGGGGGGGGGGGGGGGGGGGGGGGGGGGGGGGGGGGGGGGGGGGGGGGGGGGGGGGGGGGGGGGGGGGGGGGGGGGGGGGGGGGGGGGGGGGGGGGGGGGGGGGGGGGGGGGGGGGGGGGGGGGGGGGGGGGGGGGGGGGGGGGGGGGGGGGGGGGGGGGGGGGGGGGGGGGGGGGGGGGGGGGGGGGGGGGGGGGGGGGGGGGGGGGGGGGGGGGGGGGGGGGGGGGGGGGGGGGGGGGGGGGGGGGGGGGGGGGGGGGGGGGGGGGGGGGGGGGGGGGGGGGGGGGGGGGGGGGGGGGGGGGGGGGGGGGGGGGGGGGGGGGGGGGGGGGGGGGGGGGGGGGGGGGGGGGGGGGGGGGGGGGGGGGGGGGGGGGGGGGGGGGGGGGGGGGGGGGGGGGGGGGGGGGGGGGGGGGGGGGGGGGGGGGGGGGGGGGGGGGGGGGGGGGGGGGGGGGGGGGGGGGGGGGGGGGGGGGGGGGGGGGGGGGGGGGGGGGGGGGGGGGGGGGGGGGGGGGGGGGGGGGGGGGGGGGGGGGGGGGGGGGGGGGGGGGGGGGGGGGGGGGGGGGGGGGGGGGGGGGGGGGGGGGGGGGGGGGGGGGGGGGGGGGGGGGGGGGGGGGGGGGGGGGGGGGGGGGGGGGGGGGGGGGGGGGGGGGGGGGGGGGGGGGGGGGGGGGGGGGGGGGGGGGGGGGGGGGGGGGGGGGGGGGGGGGGGGGGGGGGGGGGGGGGGGGGGGGGGGGGGGGGGGGGGGGGGGGGGGGGGGGGGGGGGGGGGGGGGGGGGGGGGGGGGGGGGGGGGGGGGGGGGGGGGGGGGGGGGGGGGGGGGGGGGGGGGGGGGGGGGGGGGGGGGGGGGGGGGGGGGGGGGGGGGGGGGGGGGGGGGGGGGGGGGGGGGGGGGGGGGGGGGGGGGGGGGGGGGGGGGGGGGGGGGGGGGGGGGGGGGGGGGGGGGGGGGGGGGGGGGGGGGGGGGGGGGGGGGGGGGGGGGGGGGGGGGGGGGGGGGGGGGGGGGGGGGGGGGGGGGGGGGGGGGGGGGGGGGGGGGGGGGGGGGGGGGGGGGGGGGGGGGGGGGGGGGGGGGGGGGGGGGGGGGGGGGGGGGGGGGGGGGGGGGGGGGGGGGGGGGGGGGGGGGGGGGGGGGGGGGGGGGGGGGGGGGGGGGGGGGGGGGGGGGGGGGGGGGGGGGGGGGGGGGGGGGGGGGGGGGGGGGGGGGGGGGGGGGGGGGGGGGGGGGGGGGGGGGGGGGGGGGGGGGGGGGGGGGGGGGGGGGGGGGGGGGGGGGGGGGGGGGGGGGGGGGGGGGGGGGGGGGGGGGGGGGGGGGGGGGGGGGGGGGGGGGGGGGGGGGGGGGGGGGGGGGGGGGGGGGGGGGGGGGGGGGGGGGGGGGGGGGGGGGGGGGGGGGGGGGGGGGGGGGGGGGGGGGGGGGGGGGGGGGGGGGGGGGGGGGGGGGGGGGGGGGGGGGGGGGGGGGGGGGGGGGGGGGGGGGGGGGGGGGGGGGGGGGGGGGGGGGGGGGGGGGGGGGGGGGGGGGGGGGGGGGGGGGGGGGGGGGGGGGGGGGGGGGGGGGGGGGGGGGGGGGGGGGGGGGGGGGGGGGGGGGGGGGGGGGGGGGGGGGGGGGGGGGGGGGGGGGGGGGGGGGGGGGGGGGGGGGGGGGGGGGGGGGGGGGGGGGGGGGGGGGGGGGGGGGGGGGGGGGGGGGGGGGGGGGGGGGGGGGGGGGGGGGGGGGGGGGGGGGGGGGGGGGGGGGGGGGGGGGGGGGGGGGGGGGGGGGGGGGGGGGGGGGGGGGGGGGGGGGGGGGGGGGGGGGGGGGGGGGGGGGGGGGGGGGGGGGGGGGGGGGGGGGGGGGGGGGGGGGGGGGGGGGGGGGGGGGGGGGGGGGGGGGGGGGGGGGGGGGGGGGGGGGGGGGGGGGGGGGGGGGGGGGGGGGGGGGGGGGGGGGGGGGGGGGGGGGGGGGGGGGGGGGGGGGGGGGGGGGGGGGGGGGGGGGGGGGGGGGGGGGGGGGGGGGGGGGGGGGGGGGGGGGGGGGGGGGGGGGGGGGGGGGGGGGGGGGGGGGGGGGGGGGGGGGGGGGGGGGGGGGGGGGGGGGGGGGGGGGGGGGGGGGGGGGGGGGGGGGGGGGGGGGGGGGGGGGGGGGGGGGGGGGGGGGGGGGGGGGGGGGGGGGGGGGGGGGGGGGGGGGGGGGGGGGGGGGGGGGGGGGGGGGGGGGGGGGGGGGGGGGGGGGGGGGGGGGGGGGGGGGGGGGGGGGGGGGGGGGGGGGGGGGGGGGGGGGGGGGGGGGGGGGGGGGGGGGGGGGGGGGGGGGGGGGGGGGGGGGGGGGGGGGGGGGGGGGGGGGGGGGGGGGGGGGGGGGGGGGGGGGGGGGGGGGGGGGGGGGGGGGGGGGGGGGGGGGGGGGGGGGGGGGGGGGGGGGGGGGGGGGGGGGGGGGGGGGGGGGGGGGGGGGGGGGGGGGGGGGGGGGGGGGGGGGGGGGGGGGGGGGGGGGGGGGGGGGGGGGGGGGGGGGGGGGGGGGGGGGGGGGGGGGGGGGGGGGGGGGGGGGGGGGGGGGGGGGGGGGGGGGGGGGGGGGGGGGGGGGGGGGGGGGGGGGGGGGGGGGGGGGGGGGGGGGGGGGGGGGGGGGGGGGGGGGGGGGGGGGGGGGGGGGGGGGGGGGGGGGGGGGGGGGGGGGGGGGGGGGGGGGGGGGGGGGGGGGGGGGGGGGGGGGGGGGGGGGGGGGGGGGGGGGGGGGGGGGGGGGGGGGGGGGGGGGGGGGGGGGGGGGGGGGGGGGGGGGGGGGGGGGGGGGGGGGGGGGGGGGGGGGGGGGGGGGGGGGGGGGGGGGGGGGGGGGGGGGGGGGGGGGGGGGGGGGGGGGGGGGGGGGGGGGGGGGGGGGGGGGGGGGGGGGGGGGGGGGGGGGGGGGGGGGGGGGGGGGGGGGGGGGGGGGGGGGGGGGGGGGGGGGGGGGGGGGGGGGGGGGGGGGGGGGGGGGGGGGGGGGGGGGGGGGGGGGGGGGGGGGGGGGGGGGGGGGGGGGGGGGGGGGGGGGGGGGGGGGGGGGGGGGGGGGGGGGGGGGGGGGGGGGGGGGGGGGGGGGGGGGGGGGGGGGGGGGGGGGGGGGGGGGGGGGGGGGGGGGGGGGGGGGGGGGGGGGGGGGGGGGGGGGGGGGGGGGGGGGGGGGGGGGGGGGGGGGGGGGGGGGGGGGGGGGGGGGGGGGGGGGGGGGGGGGGGGGGGGGGGGGGGGGGGCGGGCACTTGTTAGATTTAAACCTTGTAATCCCCTTGCTCATGTTTACACTCTGTACGAACTGTACCTATTTGGAACGTATTGATGAAAAAGAGTGCTTGCCGGGTTCTTTGTGCGTGAGCGAGGCCCATGCCAAGGAATGAATCCTTGTTATTTTTAAGATAAACATTGTCACACGGCAACAGGCCTTGCCGTCCCCTCACTTCATTCATGACCATACTCACGCTCTCGGCGGAGGCAGGGGTGAAGTAGGGTTAGGCCCTTCGTTTGCTTCCTTATCACTGCAACTACAACCAAGTTCCGGCCCAGGGAATAGTTCTTGGGCACAGGAAAGGGGGAGCACGGTGGCCCAGGAATAAACGAGGCTTCATACGTCCCTATTCCATACGGAAATGCATAACAGGGGATAAAGTACTTATCTGGATCTGCAGCCCCCGGCAACCTTGGCTTGCCGTGGTCGGGTGCTTGAATCTGCAGCCCCCGGCAATGGCTTGCCGGGGTCGGGGATGTCGATCCGTCTCCCTGCCCTTAAATGGCTTAGCAGAAACGCCTGTGCAGCCTGCGAACCAAAGAAAAGACTGGAAAGGACGGAAAGATACACACCCGACCTCTATGCTAGGGGTTAGTTGTCGCCGGGCACTATCAACCCTACCAAAGAGAGACTTAACCTAGCATGCATGCTAAAACCTAGGGCGCCAGCGCTTCATTTATTTATGCCCAGGGTCTGCGCCTGGCTCTGTACAAAGGGTTACATGCCTTGTCGGCAAGGCTTGTACAAAAGGTGGTTTGCCGGGAGGCCCGACAACCG
>JAAAWM010010112.1:0-34065 GCA_036873465.1 Thinopyrum obtusiflorum
CAGGGAGATAAATAATAGCATTTATTATTGCCTCTAGGGCATATCTCCTTCACGGAATTACCGAGATGAGGTTTTGCCCTATCCATTGCAGTTCGGTCGGTCCGAGTTGTTCTGCTTCGGTCTCACCGAGATGTCCAACGTTCGAATCTTTTACACTGGTCGGTCTCACCAAGAATTTGCTTCGGTGTCACCGAGTTGGGTCAAAAGGTTGTAACAGTTGGATCTTTCCGTGAAGCCTATATATACCCCTCCACCCTATGACACCGCCGACTCAATCATGCAGTAATCATACATGCAAATGCACACGATCAAGATCAGAGACTCACGGGAAGATATCACAACACAACTAATAAAAGTCACACAAGCTTTATATTACAAGCCAGGGGCCATGAGGGCTCGAATAAATAAGCTCGAAATAAAAGTCAGCGGAAGCAACAATATCTAAGTACAGACATAAAGATAAACAAGTTTGCCTTAAGAAGGCTGAGCAAAACAACGACACTAGATCGAAAAGGCGCAGGCCTCCTGCCTGGGAGCCTCCGAAACTACTCCTGGTCGTCGGTCTCCACGTAGTATTAGGCTCCGTCGGGGTAGTAGGGGTCGGCTGTCTCCTAGGCTCCGCCATCTGATCGCAGCAATCGGGTAGAGGGGAAATGAAGTAGCAAAGCAACCGTGAGTACTCATCCAAAGTACTCGCAAGACTTACATCAAAACTATTCTATGTTTGCATCATTATCAAAGATGGGGCTGTATCTGTGGACTAAACTGCAGAATGCCAGAGTAGAGGGAAGGCCTAGCCTATCGAAGACTAGCATCTTGCAGCATTAGAAGAGTGCAGATTACCATATTATAAAGCAATAAGTAAGTAGTAGTAATGCCCAGAGATCCTTCCTCGACTCCCTGCGAGAAAGCGATCCCGGAGCCAACATATTACTCAAGTACCATAAGTAACTAGTTTTATTTGTAGCAGATCGGGATACAACTCTGAGCGTCCGTTACCGTGGACATGGCTATTCGAATAGATATACTTCCTTGTAGGGGTGCACTGACTTACCCAACACGCTCGATTAACTCCGGCCGGACACACTTTTATCAGGTCATGCCCGGCCTCGGCTGATCGACACACCGTAGTCCTACCTAGGCTCAACAAAGAGGCCATCACTCTAGTCTAACTCCTAAGCGCTCAGGGGTCATGGGCCAATCATCCCAAGCACTCCTACACGTTGCGTACGCGGCTGGGAGCAGACCCACCCCTTAATACAAGCGCAGGCAGTTACCATCCAACCCGGCGCGTGCCGTTCAACTGCTGATGTCTGAAGAGCTTTCAAGAGAATTGTACGACGCCGAGTGCCCATACTAATTCCCGCATGGTGGCCAGTGCGAAAAAAAGGCCAGAGGCCTACTCAAATCACATATCCAAACCCATTAGTGTGTTGGGAGCTCGTGGAAACGATCAGTGATCCTGTCGCCCCGTCTCGCTGACTTGCGACAAGGGCCAGGCCCATCCCTCTCCTGGGGCGGTCTCTGCCTGTCCGGCCGCACCACGATATTAACTCGCGGGTACCCTCAAGGTCAACCCGACTTCCACAAACTCTCACGGGTATCCCTCGGGGCCAACCTGACTTCAACAAAGGACAGAGGTAAAGGTCAAGGTAACTGTGTGTTCATAACATCAAGGGGGAACCTGAGGAATCACCCTCGATGGGTTCCCACTCGATGTAACCGTCAAGGTGACCTTGGAAGAATCACCCTCGAAGGGTTCACGCTTGAGGTGTTGCACAACAAAGTCGTATCGGGAGTGGCGAATGAGGAATCACCCTCGGTATTCCATGACCGATTAGCTACACTACAGAGACACTAGTAGAAAAATGACTTTACGTGAGACTCATTAGTCCCGGTTTGTAAACGGACATGTACTAATGTGACCATTAGTGTCGGTTCCAATGGCTAGGGGGGCGGGAATCATTAGTCCCGGTTCATGTTGAACCTCTAGTACTGGTTCGTGACACAAACCGAGACTAAAGGGGTGGTGGCAAGCTGGTGTCAGGCTGGGGCCCCACTAGCACCTTTAGTCCCGGTTCGTGACACAAACTGGGACTAGAGGCTAACCTTTAGTCCCGGTTTGTGTCATGAACCAGGACTAAAGATGCTCCTATATAAACCCTTCATTGAGCCCGAGCTCTCTGTTCTTCCCCTTTCCTCCTCTCTGTTCTTCCCCTCTTGCTCGAGCTTATCCTCCATTTTTGCAAAAATTTGCCAAGGTTTGAAGGCACCCCATCCATCCAAGTGTTCACAAAGGTTAGCAACTTTGTCCTTTCATCTCTCATTGCTAGATTAGCTCTTGCAATGCTCTATAAGTATAGTGATTTGTGGGTTTTAGTTTGGGAGTATTTATATGTGGTTGTTTATTTGATTTATATGCAATTTGAGCTCAAATTAACTTCTTAGTTTGCATGTGTAGGTGTGTGGTTTACTTAGTGCATTCCCGTCCCCGTCCTAACCACCATCGATCGCCCGCACCGTCCCGTCGCCGGCACCACCTTGGTGAGCCTCTTGTTCTTATCCTTTTAAAAAAATCATGTTTGTGTGATTTAGATAGTTACTTGTATAATTTTCATACCCGTACGTTGTTTTTTATACATAGTGGCATGGTTTTGATATCCATCCCCATCAGCCCTCGTCTGGTTTATGATTCGGATGTGGTATATTCTCTTTTATAAGTATTTGTTGCATTTCGTGTTTATGACAAATTATGCCCATCAAGTTGACATAGATGTTTTTATCTAGGAGGTATGTGAACTGGAAATTCCAACCGACCCTCTTGTCGAGAGGTTAAATTTAGTTGAACAAGAAAACGAGTATTTGAAGAAAAAATTGAAAAGAATTGAGGAGGAGAAGATGGAATTGGAGTTGCATGTTGCCGATGTCATCGATGATCACAAGTTCAAGATGGATGCAATGCACTTGAAGATTCGAAAGATTAGAAAATATGCCATTGATAGTGAGGCTTGGTACCATTATGCTGTTGGATCAATTGTTACCTTAGTTGCGATCTTGATCGCATTTGTTGTTGCATTTAAATGCTTTAGCTAGAGAGTTTGTATGTTGTTTTATGAGAATAAGTGTGTATGAACTTTATGTATGAACTTGTATTAATTTGGTCTTTTCGGTGTTGTGTAATGAAGATGAGCCGGCAATGGATGAACGATGATCGATGCTCTCCCTATTTCATTAAAGGCGTGCATACTTTTCTGATTGCGGCTGAGGCAAACAAGCGGGCGAATGGTTTTATGTGTTGTCCATGTGCTGACTGTAAGAATGATCAAAATTACTCTAACTCAAGAACCATTCACATCCACCTGTTTGAGTCCGGTTTCATGTCTGCCTATTTCAACTCCAGACTTTTTGTGCGTTCAGTACGCACCATTCAAAGCCACGTCATCAATTTTCAACCCTTTCTGACTTCATTTGCTATTTTCCATGCATTTACTGATTTTTTGAGCTAAATGACCCTGAAATTGAAAAGCACTACAAAATGAACTCTGAAAAGGTTGAAAGTTGGCATGGTATCATTATTTCACCCACGTACCATGTGCTAAAAAGTTGATAGGGTTACGGCAAAAACTGAATGCACTTCATGTACAAAATGGACAATCTCTTTCGAAGTATCAGGGTTTCGGACGAAAACTCATCTGTTACAAAGGCATTTCATTTTTTAACTTATTTCAACTCCAGACTTTTTGTGTGTTCAGTATGCACCATTCAAAGCCACATCATCAATTTTCAACGCTTCCTGACTTCATTTGCTATTTTTTATGCATTTACTTATTTTTTTGAGCTAAATGACCCTGAAATTGAAAAGCACTACAAAATGAACTCTGAAAAGGTTGAAAGTTGGCATGTTATCATTATTTCACCCACCTACCATGTGCTAAAAAGTTGAGAGGGTTACGGCAAAAACTGGATGCACTTCATGTACAAAATGGACAATCTCTTTTGAAGTATCAGGGTTTTGGACGAAAACTCATCTGTTACAAAGGCATTTCATTTTTTAAAACTTATTTCAACTCTAGAATTTTAGTGCGTTCAGTATGCACCATTCAAAGCCACGTCACCAATTTTCAACCATTTCTGACTTCATTTGTTATTTTTCATGTATTTACTGATTTTTTGAGCTAAATGACCTTGAAATTGAAAAGCACTACAAATGAAATCTAAAAAGGTAGAAAGTTAGCATGGTATCATCATTTCACCCACATAGCATGTGCTAAAAAGTTGAGAGGGTTACGGCAAAAACTGGATGCACTTCGTGTACAAAATGGACAATATCTTTCGAAGTATCAGGGTTTCGAACGAAAACTCATCTGTTACAAAGGCATTTCATTTTTTTAAATACCCTAAGAATTACCAAATTAGATATAATGATAAAACACACTAATATTAAACAGCAGAAAAAAGATTCACTGAAAAATCTATTTTTAAAGTAAAGTTATTTACAAACTAGTGATTCACACAAATTTCAAATAATTCAAATTTAAACTATTTAAATTTAAAAACTACTGGCACTAACAGAAAGTTTATAATTTTTTTTACCTAAAGCAAAAAGATTCACAAAGAAACTCTAAATAAAGCAAAAAACAACTCATAAACAAAAGAAAATAAATAAAGCAGAAAACAAAATAAATGAAAAATAAATAAATAAAAGCCCGCATACTGGGCCACCACGGCCTGCATACGACTAGAAACCCAACCTCTAGTTGGGCCAGGATGCAGGCCCGCAAGGCCCAGTAGACCCCACAGGGCAGCACAGGTGCGGTAGGCCCAGAAGGCCTGCTTTAGAGAGGAGCTTGAAGGAGCAGCCGCGGCGGGGCTTATAAACCAGTGCGGCTGCCCTTCGCTGGGCGAGGTGGGACTAAACTTCCTGCACCGCGCCTGCGCGAGCACCAGCCTTTAGTCGCGGTTGGTGGCTCCAACCGCGACTAAAGCCCCCCCTTTAGTCGCGGTTGTTGCCACCAACCGCGACTAAAGGCCTGGCATCCCGCCGCTTGGCCTGGCCAAAATTCACCCTTTAGTCCCAGTTGGTGGCTCCAACCGGGACTAAAGGTGCCTCCTACATAAGCAGCACTTACAAAATTCAACCGGGACTAAAGGTGCCTCCTACATAAGCAGCACTTACGAAATTTTCGTTCCCCATTCTTCATCGACGCCGAACAGACGCCGCTGTCGCTCGCGCCTCCGCCCGCGCCGATCGACGCCGCCAGGCTGCCCCCGAGCCCATCCTCGTCGTCGTCGATGCCGCCGCGCCTCCTCTTCGATCCGACGCCGCCCCCCTCGACCTCCTCCTCGACCTCGCCCACGCCTCGCCGTCGCTTCGATCTCGCCCGCGCTGTGAGCCCCTCTCCCTCCTCTCCTCCCTCCAATCGAAGCCGCCATGCCGCCGCAGGTGCACACACGCGCGCACACAGACACACACACACACACACACAAAAAGTTGGTATAATGTATGTATAGAAATTTCGAGGAATTTTGACTATTTTTTTCACTAGCTTTTTTTAAACATGTATGCATGAATGTTTGATGTTTTATTTAGATGTTTTAGTTGTTTTAGATGATTATTTAGTATATATGTATCTGCAGAAATTTTTTCACTATACATGTTGGTATATTAGTATATATGTATGTATAGAAAAAAGTTGAGGAATTTTGACATTTGAGGAATTAATTAGTATATTAGTATATATGTATGTATAGAAATTAATTAGTTTAGATGTTTTAGATGATTATTTTTTCACTATATGTATGTATGTTTTAGTTTTTTTCACTAGTTTTTATATACAATGTATGTATGTATATATGTAGATGTAGATGAACGGTGGAATTTGCATAGATTTTCTGTTTTTTAGTTTTTTATACTTATAGAAAAAAGTTGCATAGAAAAAAGTTGACCATGTATTGACAATCAAGCATGCTATACCTTTTAGTGTGGATTAATTTGCATATAGCTTTTTTATGTCATAGGTAGAATGGTCTTTTGAATAGAATAGTAAACTAGTAATCGTATAGGTTTTTTGAATATAGGTTTACAATATAAATTTTTATGTCATTATCACTTTGTCATCAAAGAATGCTATACCTTTTAGGAGGATTGTTGATTCATTTCCATTTCGACAAATTTTAGGCGCCCGATATGTCCTATTTTAGCAAAGGTCATGCCGTAATTTTTAATCTTTCAATTATGAACATATATAGGAAATGTCTGACGATGATAAGATCCCCGAGTGCGATGACTGCACTGACGATGGGGGTATGTGCGACAGACTGCACCTAGATAACGGTACATGCTTCTCCCTCATGCTTAAGGAGGGCTTCGAAGGTTTTACGGTATGTAACTTCAGTGGCATGTGTTTCTTCTGAATTAAGCATGGCTTAAGATTTTTGCTTTAACATTTAATTTCAATTTTTTATAATTTGACTAGTGCATACCCTGCTATGCAAGACCATATGTCCTTGAGAAGCTATCTTTCGAAGAGATTTCCAAGGTGGACACGAAGATAGCTCACCTTAAAACGAAACATGGTTTCGATTTTGAGGTTAAGATCATAAATGAAGCTGGTCACACTCATTTTGGATGTTCAAATTGGGAAGGATTATGCAAGGCCTATGGATTCGAGGAGGATATGAAAATAACATTCGATCTTGGCAATCCAGAAGATGAAAACATTTGGCTGGATCCTATCATGATTCCGATTCTGCCTCCGTGTGAGTTTGTTAAACACATTTGTTAAATGATCTATATTCCTTATCTAAAAATACTTGTTATTCATACCTGCTGAACTTGTTTTTTATAATTGACAGCTTATTTTCTCTCTTCCCAAGAAATACAAAAGATAATAGACGACACCTACTACAGTCATGGAGCAGAGCTAACTTGGGAGGAGAAGAATTATCTTATCTCCTTTGTTAAAGACGTTTTGCAATTTAAGATCATCTACGGAGTTGGGAAAAATTATGGTAAATACGTGCCACTAGTCCACGAGTTGTGCGATGCTAACATTTGTGCTAGTATCATGGTAAGATTTTTACTATTGTGTCACTAGTTAGTCCATCTTTTTCATACATTCTTCTAAAGTAAACTTCATTGCTAACTATATATGATATTATGCTCTTCAACAGAAGCTCCCGAATGTGGTTGTGCCTCCATTTATGTTTGTCGAAGGTGAGATGACAGTTGTTTGCGTACGACCATGGTCGGAGGGTCTCAAATATGCATACTCGACCTCTAAAACAGATGGAGGCCTCAAAATCAAGGCTTGGAAAAAAATAGTGGCTGAGCGAAGGCCACAAAATGGAGCCAGTTGGATCTCTATGCTGCATAACGGAGAAGGAGGTTTTTTTTCTGTTTTATGCTATGCTAGTCGAGAGAGAGTAGTAGGTCCTGCTACCTTACCTAGTGTAGTTGGTTAACTTATGATGATCATAATGGTGAGATTGTTATATCACTAGCACCTTACCTAGTAGTGGTTAACTTATGATGATCATAATGGTGAGATTGTTATATCACTACGATCAAGATGAGTTGTATATATGACTACGATGATGATGAGTTGTTATATATATCATTATGATGATGATATGAGTTGTATATCATTAGGGTGCAAGAAACACATATTAGATTAAAGTGGATGTATCCAAGTGACCAAGTTGAATATGTTGGAATATATGTAGCGTAAAATATGTTTGAAATGAAAAAGAATTAAATGGAAAACACAAAATTAAAAGGAAAAATAAACCATAATTCATAAAACCCTAATCATTTTAGTCCCGGTTGGTGTTACCAACCGGGACTAAAGGTCCCCCAGCCCCCGGCACCGGCTCATGCCACGTGGTGGGCCTTTGGTGTCGGGCCGTGTTGAACCGGGACTAAAGGGGGGGCCTTTAGTCCCCACCCTTTGGTGCCGGTTGCTGAACCGGCACAAAAGGCTCTTACGAACCGGCACTAAAGCCTGATTCTGCACTAGTGAGATATCATCAGGAGTGAGATACGATGTATCACCCTCGGCACTCGATAGTAGCTCCGCAGAGTCGTACAACTAAGGGGGTTGCCGGTGATGTGTCGGTCTCCGTACATCGATCACACAGATCGAGGCACCGGTAACAAAGCGGGGTAACAAGGACAAGGGTGAGGGGCCACTGATGGGTCACTAACCAACCTATACTAAGCATATAGGATAACAGTTAAAGTAACAATAATAAGTTACAAAATCATGCTATGCATCCGAATAGGAGCTATCGAATACAGTAGCAAAATCTAATGCAAGCATGAGAGGGAAAGAATGGGCGATATAGGAATGATCAAGGCGGGTTGCTTGCCTGGAAGCTCTGCTGAGAGGGGCTGAACGTCAGGGGCGTAGTCATACTTTGGAACAACGTCAGTCTCGGAGTCTACTGGAGAGAAGAGGGGGGGGGTAAACAGTAAATATAAAGCAAACAAATGCAGCATGATGGATGACATGGTAGTATGCTGTGCTAGGGGTGACCTAATGCAACACTACACGTTATAGACGGAGCGGGAAAATATCTGGGTATATTTTCCCGGCTTTAGGCATCTGTCAGACAGATGAACCGGAAGGGAAGGTTCCATGTTTGCAGTGTTAGAGGCATGTGACAGCTACATGGAGGGCACCAACGGATTCGTCTCATTTTTCTGAATGTTTTTCATATATAAAACATTTCATCTGAGCTACGGTTGAATTTATATGAATTTACACAGATTTAAACAATTTATGGAAATATAGATTTATTTTAATTCAAAAAACATTTGACCTAAAAATGCTACGAGTACCCAGTATGGTACGCAGCTGTTCAGCACAGAGGCTGACCAGTGGGCCCGTTGACTGGGTCAAGGGTCCAATCAGCAGAGGCTGACATGTGGGCCAGCCTACTGACTCAGCCGGGCCTTATCTAAAAGAATACTGGGCTGGCCCCACATGTCATACACATCAGTGTTAAACAGTGTTTAATTGCTAATCCTACAAGAAATGGGCCCACCAGTCAGTGACTAGCAGCGGGGTGATTAGCGCCTAAACGGGCTGACGGGTGGGTCCTGTCGGCGTTTGAACGCCGGCACGCACTCCGGCGACCACCAGAGATGGCGGCGTCGCACGGGAACTGCGCACAGGTGGCAATTTAGCCCGGGGTTTGGCCCTACGGGACGCCCACAATGCGCTGCATCGGATGGGGGCAGTGGTAGGAGCGGAGGCAGCCGGAGTCGAGCGGCACGATGACGGCAGGCGGCACCGAAGTTTGGGCCTTGTTGGTTTTGACACCACAGTCGCGCATTCAACAAAATAGGCATGCAAGCAGCACCTATGCAGCACCACTAGCACGATGGTGTGCTCGGATGAGCCCGAGGGGCACTAGGGGAACGGCATGGAGCTCGACCGCAACGGCGGAGCTTCGGCAATGGCAACGGGAAAACAGGGCTCAAGCATGAGGGAAAGAAGAGGGGATCTGAGGTGGTGCTCACGACGGTGCTGTAGGGATAGGCAGCGGGCTCGGGGAGGCTCCGGTGGTAGCGAAATGAAGATGGCGGCCGGTGATGCAGAAGGTCGAAGACAGGGTCAAGGGAGTCGATTCGGGGCGGCTCCGGTCGAACGAGTAGGCGTAGTCAACGTAGCCGATGATGGCGCACCCTTTGGATAGGTCAGAGAGGCAGAAGGAGCTTGGAAGCCGTGAGCTTCACTGGGGCGCGTCCATGGCGGTGCTCGGCCGAGCGAGACAGAGAGGAAGGGGTGAGTGCGGGGAAAAACTGAGCGTGCTACGATTTGCGAGAGAGAGAGGGTTCTTATCCACCCACGGCGACGGCAGGGCCGCTGTCGAGCACGCGAGGGAGGGGGCCCCGGGCGTGCGTGCGTTGCTACGGTCGACAGCGAGGAGGGAGAGGAGCAGGAAGTTAGGGACGGGGGAGTTGGGCTAGGCCGCAGGCACTGTAGCCCCTTAAGCCCAGGGGCACAGTGCTCCTTTTCCCTTTTTCTATTCTTGAAAATCAAACAGCTACTGATTCTATTTAAAAGAGCTAGCAAACAAATTTTATTAGCTGTGAAACTTTGCTCAAAAATCAAGCATAACATCGTTAGGTGGCACAAAAAGTTTGGGACCAAATGGGGTTGTCTAACCATTTTTAGATATTGGAAAGGCCAAGATAAATGCTGCTGGACCACTCAAATAATTCCCAGGGGCATTTTGGGAATTTAGGTGAGGTTGGTTTCCACATGACAAATACTTAGAGAATATTTGCCAAATTATGAACTATTTTGATTGCATGACAGAAGAAGTAAATATTTGACTGGCATTTGAATTGGAACTGGACTTGATTTTGGACAAGTGGCAAATGGCATAGTGATCATGATGACATGACCACCATTAGGGGGGAGATCACTGTAGCTTATCACTGGGGGTGTTACAAATCTACTCCACTACAAGAAATCTCGTCGCGAGATTTAAGAGGTGGAGTAAGGGGTATCTTCAGGAGAATGGACCTTTGCAAGGTCGATTATCTGGTGGATAACTCAAGGAATGTGGCAAAAAGTATCTCTCAAATTGAAACTCAGGGAAATCATCGAGAGCAGTATAAGATGGTACAAAAAGTTTGAAATGGGTAAGAAATCGTTCGATGCCTGCAACAGAGTGTGAAAGGGATTCAGAGCAATGGGAATAAGTATTGCGTCTGAAACTAGAATAGTTCATCTCTCGGGATGTATAGGAGCGTCATGTTTCGATCCTATGGAATTGTGGTTAGTGTGGATTAAGAGTAGGAAGGGCGGTGACATCTTGCACGGTCACGATAACAAGGCATGTCAGAGGATAGCCTGTTAGCTAGGTTGGCAACAACGTCGGTACCGAGGGCGGGGGACGAAGAGAACCATTTTCCTGCTCGTTAAGACGAGGCGGACCAATAGGCAAAGTTCTTGTCCACCGGTGTTACCGGAATGTTATCAACGATAGTAACAAGGTGTTTCTGACAGAGTGGAACACCGAGGTGTTTGCATAAGCAGGGAGTTATCACTGCTCAGATCAAATGAATTATAAGAAATGTTAAACAGACGAATGGAAAGGAAAATGTGATTATCAGATTAAACATACCAATGGAAAGGAAAATGTGATTATACACAAGTATTAGGTGTATATCCTTCCCAAGGAAAAGCAGAGCAAGATATACATGACAGGACAGCAAGTACGTAACCATTTAGGTAAAGGGGTGAGGAAAATTATGACATTACCCATACAATGG
This sequence comes from Thinopyrum obtusiflorum, assembly GCA_036873465.1. Taxonomy (NCBI): domain Eukaryota; kingdom Viridiplantae; phylum Streptophyta; class Magnoliopsida; order Poales; family Poaceae; genus Thinopyrum; species Thinopyrum obtusiflorum. Next base: position 11,291 of record JAAAWM010010112.1, read on the forward strand.
TGTTTGGATAATTCATCAAGAAACCTTTAGCATTGCGCTTCCGATGTTCTTGTTGATATTCGGAATACCACAGTCATGCTTCACGGTAGCAATAATATGGGGTTAAGTAAAGTTTGGGTTTAAAGATCACAAGAGATACAAAGTAACAATTTCAAGAATATTAAGGAAAGTAAGGTATAACCAAAACATGACCAAGTCTGTGCTGGCAGGAAGTCAAGGATGTTGTCGATGATAACACAAATCATCGAGGGGCAAGGACGGTATTTCTCACCAAGAATTTGATTCATAACTTGGAAGAAGTCAAAATGTTGGCGATGATCACGACATGTTTTGTCGAGAGGTTTCAAGAGGATGCAATCGAACAACGATGGCATCCACCAAGGGAATGACGAAGTGGAAAGTTATGGGATCAATAGATAAGATGCAAGCTCGGAATCGGAGTTGCTTTTCAAGACAACGAAATGATATTGAAAACTCAATGTAAGCCTTGCTCATGGTCTGAAGAATTCGTGCACCAAAGAAGGACTAGGTAGCACGGTCAAAGGTAGCATGATAAGGATGTAGCTGGTAGTCTAGGAATGACAAGATTGAGTTTAAATTTCCCAGCAACAATTTACCAAAAAGCAGAGGATATAAATTACCAAAGGCATTATGTATCAGGAGCAGAACTCACAAGGTAATAACCTAGCAATGGGTCTGGCGGTCCACAATGGATCCGATGTGAGTATCGGTACTCAACCAGAAGAAGAAGGAATGCAAAGGCATCGGATTATAGAAACATCTGAATAATTCGATGGTTGAATACAAAGAAGTTATGATATCCAGATCGGTGTATCAGAATCAGATGCTTTGACTAAATATGAGTGAGTTGAATAGAACTAGAGGGACAATCAATTGCAACGTGATTGGCCGAGAGCCAAATAATGTCCAAAATGACGTCTGAGCTGGAAGGACAAATTCTAGGAATTAACTGATGATAGCGAGCATTCGCAATAGATTGAATCAAGGGACTCCAAATGGCAATGCCAAGGGATATCAACGAAGATTACTAGACGTATGGAATTAACCATAATGTTGGCAGGCAAGACTTTCCAAATCAATAGGTTCTAGAGGATTCTCGGGAGATCAGATAGTATTTCAAAGTATTTTGGGAAACACATGAACAACTGGGGATGACGGATCCCCGGTGAGTGTGAGGAATTATCTGCAGTCCGAAAGAAGCTGCAAGGCGATAGGCATAAAGGATTCCCGGAATACCGGAGAGTATTTTGGGGCATCTTGTAAAATAACAAGAGCAACGGGGAATGAAGGTACGAATGGCAAGGATGTGTAGTTATCCATGGGGCTTTATTGGTGGTATGGAATTGCAAAGGCGGTGGCACAAGGGTCTCGAGAAATATCGAAGGGTATCTTCAGAATCTTCTGGTGAAGTAGGCGATCATCTGGAATGATGGTTCTCTGGGAGAAAATGGTCATGGGAACCTAATTTTAGAGTTAGCAAAATCTTTAACCCGAATAGAAGATAGATCAGAGTTCCAGAGTAAAGAAGACGAATAAAAGATCCTAACCCATCCATTGCCGACGTGGGCCCGTAGGCCACACAGCCATGTTAGTAAAACAATTTTGAAAGAATAGACTCAACTTCGGCCAAGGAGTTGGAAAGGGGGCTATCTACAGTTAGTTGGCTCTGATACCAACTTGTGACGCCCCCGACTCAATCATGCACTAATCATACACGCCAATGCACACGATCAAGATCAGAGACTCACGGGAAGATATCACAAGACAACTCTAGACACAAATAAAAGTCATACAAGCTTTATATTACAAGCCAGGGGCCACGAGGGCTCGAATACATAAGCTCGAAATCAAAGTCAGCGGAAGCAACAATATCTAAGTGTAGACATAAAGATAAACAAGTTTGCCTTAAGAAGGCTGAGCAAAACAACGACACTAGATCGAAAAGGCGCAGGCCTCCTGCCAGGGAGCCTCCGAAACAACTCCTGGTCATCGGTATCCACATAATAGTAGGCTCCGTTGGGGTACTAGTAGTCGTCGACGGGGTCGGCTGTTTCCTGGGCACCGCCATATGATCGCAGCAATCGGGTAGAGGGGAAAAGAAGTAGCAAAGCAACCGTGAGAACTCATCCAAAGTACTCGCAGGACTTACATCAGAACTATTCTATGTATGCATCATTATCAAAGAAGGGGATGTATCTGTGGACCAAACTGTAGAATGCCAGAGTAGAGGGAAGGCCTAGCCTATCGAAGACTAGCATCTTGCAGCATTAGAAGAGTGCAGATTAGCATATTATAAAGCAACAAGTAAGTAGTAGTAATGCCTAGAGATCCTTCCTCGACTCCCTGCGAGAAAGCGATCCCGGAGCCAACATATTACTCAAGTAATATAAGTAACTAGTTTCAGTTGTAGCAGATCGGGATACAACTCTGAGCGTCCGTTACCATGGACATGGGTATTTGAATAGATATACTTCCCTGCAGGGGTGCACTGACTTACCCAACACGCTCGATTAACTCCGGCCGGACACACTTTTATCTGGTCATGCCCGGCCTCAGCTGATCGACGCATCGTAGTCCTACCTAGGCTCAACATAGAGGCCAGCATGCCGGTCTAACTGCTAAGCGCTCAGGGGTCATGGGACAATCGTCCCAAGCACACCTGCGCATTGCGTATGCGGCCAGGAGCAGACCCACCCCTTAATACAAGCGCATGCAGTTACCATCCAACCCGGCGCGCGCCGCTCAACTGCTGATGTCTGAAGAGCTTTTGGGAGAATCGTACGACGCCGAGTGCCCATATTTATTCCCGCGTTGTGGTCAGTGTGAAAAAAAGGCCAGAGGCCTACTCAGATCACATATCCAAACCCATTAGTGTGTTGGGAGCTTGCGGAAACGGTCAGTGATCCTGTCGCCCCGTCTCGCAGACTTGCGACAAGGGCCAGGCCCATCCCTCTCCTGGGGCAGTCTCTGCCTGCCCGGCCGCGCCCCATCATTAACTCATGGGTACCCTAAAGGTCAACCCGACTTCCACAAACTCTCGCGGGTACCCCTCGGGGCCGACCCGACTTCAACAAAGGACTGAGGTAAAGGTCAAGGTAACGGTGTGTTCATAACATCAAGGGGAACCTGAGGAATCACCCTCGATGGGTTCCCACTCGATGTAACCGTCAAAGTGACCTTGGAGGAATCACCCTCGAAGGGTTCACGCTTGAGGTGTTGCACGACAGAGTCGTATCGGGAGTGGCAAATGAGGAATCACCCTTGGTATTCCACGACCGATTAGCTACACTACAGAGATTTCATCAGGAGTGAGATATGAGGTATCACCCTCGGCACTCGATAGTAGCTCTGTAGAGTCGGACAACTAAGGGGGTTGCCGATGATGTGTCAGTCTCCGTACATCGATCACACTGATTGAGGCACCGATAACAAAGTGGGGCAACAAGGACAAGGGTGAGGGGCCACTGATGGGTCACTAACCAACGTATACTAAGCATATAGGATAACAGGTAAAGTAACAATAATAGGTTACAAAAGCAGGCTATGCATCAGAATAGGAGCTATCGAATACAGTAGCAAAATCTAATGCAAGCATGAGAGGGAAAGAATGGGCGATATAGGAATGATCAAGGGGGGTTGCTTGCCTGGAAGCTCTGCTGAGAGGGGCTGAACGTCGGGGGCATAGTCATACTCGGGAATAGCGTCAGTCTCGGAGTCTACCGAAGTGATGAGGGGGGAAGAAACAGTAAATATAAAGCAAACAAATGCAGCATGATGCATGACATGGCAGTATGCTATGCTAGGGGTGATGTAATGTAGCACTACACACTACAGACGGAGCGGGAAAATATCTGGGGACATTTTCCCGGCTTTAGGCATCTGTCAGATAGATGAACCGGAGGGGAAGGTTCCATGTTTGCAGTGTTAGAGGCATGTGACAGCTACACGGAGGGCACCAATGGATTTGTCTCATTTTTCTGAACTTTTTTCATATATAATTTTTTTTTACCTGAGCTACAGTTGAATTTATATGAATTTACAAAGATTTAAACAATTTCCGGAAATACAGATTTATTTTAATTCAAAAAACATTTAACCTAGAAATGCTACGGGTACCCAGTATGGTACCCAACTGTTCAGCATAGAGGCTGACCAGTGGGCCCGTTGACTGGGTCAAGGGTCCAGTCAGCAGAGGCTGACATGTGGGCCAGCCTGCTGACTCAGTAGGGCCTTATCCAAAAGAATAGTGGGCTAGCCCCATATGTCATACACAGAAGTATTAAACAGTGTTTAATTGCTAAACTTAATCTAGTTAGTGGGTGGGCCCCAGGTGTCAGTGAGCCACTAGGCTAACTAAATCAAATTAATTAGTGTTAAGCCTAATGCTACAGGAAACGGGAACACTAGTCAGTGACTAACGGTAGGGTGATTAGCACCTAAACGGGCTAACGGGTGGGTCCCTCTGACATTTAAACGCCGGCGCGCACTCCGGCGACCACCAGAGATGGCACCGTCGCGCAGGAACGGCGCACAGGTGGCTATTTAGCCGAGGGTTTGGCCCTATGGGACACCCATGATGCGCCGCATCAGATGGGGGTAGTGGTAGGAGTAGATGCGGCTGGAGTCGAGCACCACGACGATGGCAGGTGGCACCGGAGTTCGGGCCTCGTTGGTTTCGATGCCACGATTGCGCATTCAACAAAATAAGCACACAAGTAGCACCTACGCATCACCACTAGCACGACGGCATGCTCGGATGAGCCCGAGGGGCACTAGGGGAATGACATGGAGCTCGACCGTAGCGGCGGAGCTTTGGCAATGGCAACGGAAAAACATGTCTCGGGCATGAGGGAAAGAAGAGGGGATCTGAGGTGGTGCTCACGACAGTGCTGTAGGGATAGGCAGCGGGCTCAGGGAGGCTCCGATGGTAGTGAAATGAAGATGGCGGCCGATGATGCAGAAGGTCAAAGACGGGGTTGAGGGAGTCGATTCGGGGCAACTCCGGTCAAACGAGTAGGCGTAGTCGACGTAGCCGACGATGGCGCACCTGTTGGTCAGGTTGGAGAGGTGGAAGGAGTTTGGTAGCCGTGAGCTTCACTGGGGCGCGTCCATGGCGGCGCTCGAACAAGCGAGACAGAGAGGGAGGGGTGAGTGCGGGGAAGAACTGAGCGATCTAGGGTTTGCGGGGAGAGAGGGGAGGTCCTTATCCACCCACAGCGAAGGCAAGGCCGCTGTCGAGCGCGTGAGGGAGGGGGCCCCGGGCGTGCGTGCGTTGCTGCGGTAGATAGCGAGGAGGGAGAGGAGCAAGAGGTTAGGGACGGGGGAGTTGGGCTTGGCCGCGGGCACTGTAGCCACCTAAGCCTAGGGCACAGTGCTCCTTTTCCCTTTTTCTATTCCTGAAAACCAAACAGCTACTGATTCTATTTAAATGAGCTAGCAAACAAATTTTGTTAGCTGTGAAACTTTGCACAAAAATCAAGCATAACAGCGTTAGGTGGCACAAAAAGTTTGGGACCAAATGAAGTTGTCTAACCATTTTTAGAAATTGGAAAGGCCAAGATAAATGCTGCTGGATCACTCAAATAATTCCCAGGGGCATTTTGGGAATTTAGGTGACGTTGGTTTCAATATGACAAATACTTAGAGAATATTTGCCAAATTATGAACTATTTTGATTGCATGACAGAAGTAGTAAATATTTGACTGGCATTTGAATTGGAATTGGACTTGATTTTGGATAAGTGGCAAATGGCATAGTGATCATGATGACATGACCACCATTGCTACTTGCGAGCTGCGTTGGTTATTCCCCGAAGAGGAAGGGATGATGCAATACAGTAGAGATAAGTATTTCCCTCAGTTATGACACCAAGGTTATCAATCCAGTAGGAGAATCACACAACACCTCGTTAACAACACCTGCACACAAAACAACAAATCCTCACACCCAATGCGAACAAGGGGTTGTCAATCCCTTGACGGTAAAGTGCAAGATTAAATTGTATGTGATAGATAGATAGATCAAACAAAAATACAAAATAAAATAAATAAAATAAAATTGCAGCAAGTATTTTTAGGGTTTTAGTAATTGATAAAGATAGACCCGAGGGCCATAGTTTTCACTAGAGGCTTCTTTCTTGAAAATAGCATATGGTAGGTAAACAAATTACTGTTGGGCAATTGATAGAAAAGCAAATAATCATGATGATATCCAAGGCAATGATCATCTATATAGGCATCACGTCCGAGACAAGTAGACCGACTCCTGCCTGCATCTACTACTATTACTCCACCCATCGACCTCTATCCAGCATGCATCTAGAGTATTAAGTTCATAAAGAACGGAGTAACGCCTTAAGCAAGATGACATGATGTAGACAAGATAAACTCATGAACGAATAAACCCCATCTTTTACCCTTAATAGCAATGATGCATACGTGTCATGTCCCTTTCTTTCACTGGGATTGAGCACCGCAAGATCGAACCCATTACAAAGCACCTCTTCCCATGGCAAGATAAATCAATCTAGTTGGGGGGGGGGGGGGGGGGGGGGGGGGGGGGGGGGGGGGGGGGGGGGGGGGGGGGGGGGGGGGGGGGGGGGGGGGGGGGGGGGGGGGGGGGGGGGGGGGGGGGGGGGGGGGGGGGGGGGGGGGGGGGGGGGGGGGGGGGGGGGGGGGGGGGGGGGGGGGGGGGGGGGGGGGGGGGGGGGGGGGGGGGGGGGGGGGGGGGGGGGGGGGGGGGGGGGGGGGGGGGGGGGGGGGGGGGGGGGGGGGGGGGGGGGGGGGGGGGGGGGGGGGGGGGGGGGGGGGGGGGGGGGGGGGGGGGGGGGGGGGGGGGGGGGGGGGGGGGGGGGGGGGGGGGGGGGGGGGGGGGGGGGGGGGGGGGGGGGGGGGGGGGGGGGGGGGGGGGGGGGGGGGGGGGGGGGGGGGGGGGGGGGGGGGGGGGGGGGGGGGGGGGGGGGGGGGGGGGGGGGGGGGGGGGGGGGGGGGGGGGGGGGGGGGGGGGGGGGGGGGGGGGGGGGGGGGGGGGGGGGGGGGGGGGGGGGGGGGGGGGGGGGGGGGGGGGGGGGGGGGGGGGGGGGGGGGGGGGGGGGGGGGGGGGGGGGGGGGGGGGGGGGGGGGGGGGGGGGGGGGGGGGGGGGGGGGGGGGGGGGGGGGGGGGGGGGGGGGGGGATATCAACGCTAAAGAAAGTTATCCCTAGCCCATTATGCTCAATCATTGATCCCTTCATGAAACACACTCAAATATTAGGTACATCCAATGCACAAGTATGACAATCGTGCCCTCTAGTTGGTGCTTTATAAGAGAAGATGGAGACTCAAAGTAAAAATAAAAATTGCATAAAAGTAAATAGATAGGCCCTTGGCAGAGGGAAGCATTGACTTGCAGAGGTGCCAGAGCTCAAGGTTTAAATTTAGAGAGATAAAATATTTTGAGAGCCATGCTTTTCCTGTCAACGAAAACGATCAAGAATTCCCAATATTTTCCATGCTAGACACATCATAGGCGGTTCCCAAACAGAAACATAAAGTTTATTTCCTTTCCACCATTCTTTCACAATCTATGGCTAGCCGTATCCACGGGTGCCCTCCATACCATCACTTTCCAAGGAATTTATTATTATCATCATATTAATTTTTTTGCATTTCGGGATTGAGCATCCCTAATACCTGCCAGTCTCTCGTGCAATGACAAGTGAATAAACACTCATCATGAGAATGACACACCTAGCATGGAAAATATTGGCCACCCCCTACCGCTTCATGAGTGGTACGGGCGCACAAAACGGAAAATCGATTTTGAAAATTTAGAGTTGGCACATGCAAATTTACTTAGAACGGCAAGGTAATACCGCATATAGGTAGGTATGGTGGACTCATTTGGCACAACTTTAGGTTTAAGGAGTTGGATGCACAAGCAGCATTCCCGCTTAGTACAAATGAAGGCTAGCAAATAGATTGAGAAGCAACCAACCAAAAAACAAAAATGGTCATAAGCATGCATTGAACATAACTAACACCTAATAATGCACCATAAGTAGGATATAACTTCATTGCGTAACTATTGACTTTATGTGCATGCATAGGGAATCACAAACCTTAACACCAATATTCTTACTAAACCACAATTACTCACTAACATGACTCACATATTATCATCTCCATATCGCAAAACTATTGCAAGGAATCAAGCTTATCATATCCAATGATCTATATGAAAGTTTTTATTATATTCCTCAAATATTTATCACTTTGGGACTAATTGCATATCTTGTGCAAATTACCATTGCTATTATCAACTCTCAAAAAGATATAAGTGAAGCATGAGAGTGCAAATATTTCTTCAAAATTTTAATCTTATCAACTCTCAAAATAATATAAGTGAAGCATGAGAGTGCATGTATTTCTTCAAAATATAATCACCGCTGTGCTCAAAAAGATTTAAGTGAAGCACTAGAGCAACTGCCTTGCCCAAAAAATTTAAGTGAAGCACATAGAGCATTCTAATAAATCATGATAAATGTGTGGCCCTCTCAAATAAGTGTGTTCAGAAAAGATGACTGTGAAAAACTAAAAAGAAAACAAAGCAAAGACTCATATAATACATGATGCTCCAAGCAAAACACATATCATGTGACGAATAATAATATAGCTCCAAGTAAAATTACCAATGGTTGGTAGAAGAAAGAGGGGATGCCTTCCGGGGCATCCCCAAGCTTAGATGCTTGAGTCTTCCTAGAATATTACCTTGGGGTGCCTCGGGCATCCCCAAGCTTAGGCTTTTGGTACTCCTTATTCCTTCATCCATCATGATCTCACCCAAAACTTGAAAACTTCAATCACACAAAACTCGACAAAACCTTTGTGAGATCCGTTTGTATAACAAAGCAAATCACTACTTTAGGTACTGTTGCAAACCCATTCATATTTTATTTTTGCATTATACCTACTGTATTCTAACTTCTCCATGGCTTATACCCCCCGATAAAATCCATAGTTCCATCAAAACAAGCAAAACAATGCATCAAAAACAGAATCTGTCAAAACCAGAACAGTCTGTAGCAATCTGAACATTGACCATACTTCTGTAGATCCAAAAATTCTGAAAAATTAGGACAACGTGGGAAATTTGTATATAAATCATGTGTAAAAAATTTAGAATTTTTCGTCACTCCAGTTATTTTTAGAATTTTCTGTACTGGACATAAAAGTTTCTGTTTTTGCACAGAATCAAATCAACTATCATTGATCATCCACAAATTTAAACCATGAGTAGGGCAATTTCTTATCATTAATTTCATCCTTTCCCAAGATTGGGCAACATGTTCATGATCAAGTTGCTTGAAATTCATAATTTGATTTCTAAGGGAAATAATTTTTGCGGGAGGAAAATACTTGCTAATAAAAGCATCTTTACACCTATCCCAAGAATCGATACTATTTCGTGGTGAAGATGAAAACCAAAGTTTTGCATGATCCCGCAATGAGAACGGAAATAATTTTAATTTCACAATATCATTATCCATATCTTTTTTCTTTTGCATATCACACAATTCTATGAAAGTGTTTAGATGGGATGCAGCATCTTCATTAGGACTACCAAAAAAATTATCTTTCATGACAAGATTCAACAAAGCGGCATTAATATCACAAGTCTCCGCACTAGCGGCGGGAGGAGCAATCGGAGTACTAATAAAATTATTATTATTAGTATTGGAAAAATCACATAATTTTGTATTTTCTTGAGACATCATGACTACGCTATCAAGATAACAAGCAGGCAAAGAAGCAAACAAGAAAAAGGCAAACGAAAAATATTTTTGTATTTTTTTGCAAAAACTTTTTAAGAAGTGGGGGAGATGGAAACGAGAGGCAAAGGCAAATAAACTAAATGCGAGGAGATGAGATTTTATGTGTAGGTACCTGATAGATGTTGATGATGTCTCCCCGGCAACGACGCCAGAAATTCTTCCTGCTTCTTGTGAGCTGCGTTCGTTATTCCCCGAAGAGGAAGGGATGATGCAGTACAGCAGAGATAAGTATTTCCCTCAATTATGAAATCAAGGTTATCGATCCAGTAGGAGAATCACACAACACCTCATTAATAGCACCTGCACACAAAACAACAAATCCTCACACCCAACGCGAACAAGGGGTTGTCAATCCCTCGATGGTAAAGTGCAAGATTAAATTGTATGTGATAGATAGATAGATCAAATAAAAATACAAAATAAAATAAATAAATAAAAATTGCAGAAAGTATTTTTAGGGTTTCATTAATTGATAAAGATAGACCCGGGGGCCATAGTTTTCACTAGAGGCTTCTCTCTTGAAAATAGCATACGGTGGGTAAACAAATTACTGTTGGGCAATTGATAGAAAAGCAAATAATAATGACGATATCCAAGGCAATGATCATGTATATAGGCATCACGTTAGAGACAAGTAGACCGACTCCTGCCTGCATCTACTACTATTACTCCACCCATCGACCGCTATCCAGCATGCATCTAGAGTATCAAGTTCATAAAGAACGGAGTAACGCCTTAAGCAAGATGACATGATGTAGACAAGATAAACTCGTGCATGAATAAACCCCATCGTTTTACCCTTAATAGCAATGATGCATATGTGTCATGTCCCTTTCTATCACTGGGATTGAGCACCGCCAGATCGAACACATTACAAAGCACCTCTTCCCATGGCAAGATAAATCAATCTAGTTGGCCAAACCAAATCAATAGATCGGAGAAGAAATACGAAGCTATAATAATCATGCATAAAAGAGATCAGAGAAGACTCAAATAATATTCATGGATAATCTGATCATAAACTCACAATTCATCGGATCCCAACAAACACACCGCAAAAAGTGATTACATCGGATAGAACTCCAAGAACATCGAGGAGAACATTGTATTCAAGATCCAATAGAGAGAAGAAGCCATCTAGCTACTAACTATGGATCCGAAGGTCTGTGGTAAACTACTCACGCATCATCAAAAGGCCAGCAAGGATGATGTAGAGCCCCTCCGTGATCGATTCCCCCTCCGGCGGAGTACTGGAAAAGGCCTCCAGATGGGATCTCTCTAGAACAGAAGCTTGTGGCGGCGGAAAAAGTATTTCGTGGACTCCCATGTTGGTTTCCTGATTTTAGAGAATTTATAGAGGTGGAATTAGGTCAAACAGAGTGTGTGGGCCCCATGAGGTACCAGGGCGTGCCACCTCCCTGGGGCGCGCCCTGGTGCCTCGTGGGCCACTGCTTCATCTTCTGGCCCTCTCCCGAAGCTTCTAGTGTCTCTTATGTCCAGAAAAAAATCTCCAAAAAGTTTCGTAGCATTTGGACTTCGTTTGGTACTAATATCCTGGAAAACCAAAAAACAGGCAAAAAACAGCAGCTGACACTGGGCACTAAGTTAATAGGTTAGTCCCAGAAAATGATATAAAGTTGCTTGTATATATTAATAAAACATCCAAGATTGATACTATAATTGCATGGAACAATAAAAAATTATAAATACATTGGAGACGTATCAACCATTAGGGGGGAGATCACTTTAGCTTATCACTGGTGGTGTTACACACCCCCACCTACTCTCTAAGAGAGCCATCAGAACAAAACTACACTTCCACCATACATTTTCTAAGAGAGAACCACCTACTCATGTGTTGAGATCAAGAGATTCCAATCCAACCATTTGAACTTTGATTTCTAGCCTCCCCAAGTTGCTTTCCAGTCCAATCCTTCTCCTACCCAAGCCAAAACTGTGAGAGAGTGATTGAGTGTTGAGGAGACTATCTTTTGAAGCACGAGAGCAAGGAGTTCATCATCAACTACACATCTATTACCTTTTGGAGAGTGGTGTCTCCTAGATTGGTTAGGTGTCACTTGGGAACCTCCAAGATCATGTGGACCAAAGAGTTTGTAAGGGCAAGGAGATCGCCTACTTTGTGAAGATCTACCCCGAGTGAGATTAGTCCTTCGTGGACATAAGCCATGGTGGAATAGACAAGGTTGCTTCTTTGTGGACCCTTCATGGGTGGAGCCCTCACTACATGAATCAGAGAATTTGCCATCAGTCTGCTCTTTGCCATCTGCTAGCGGATGGCAAAGAGCGGACTAATGGCAAAGATCATGTTTGCCGTCAGTGCACTCTTTGTCGTCTGCTGGCAGACGACAAAGAGCCCGAAAGCAGATGGCAAAGAGCAGGCATGGGGCCCACTAGAGCGCTGTGCTGGGTAGTACACTCTTTGTCGTCTGTTCACTCTTTGCCGTCTACCAGTAGACGGCAAAGAGCCCGAAAGCAGACGGCAAAGAAAATAACCTAACGTATCTAACGGCCGCCCCCACCTCCCTCTCTCTCTTTCTCTCTCTCTCTCTCTCTCTCTCTCTGTCTGTCTCTCCCCAGCGCCCCCGACGCCCCACCGCCCCTGCCGAGCCACCTTCCGCCCCCGACACCCCACCGCCCCCGCTGTGCCCGTCGCTGCCGCCGTGGGCGCCCCATGGCCCCGGTGCCCCGCTGCCCCGGCCCATCGCCCGACGCCCCCCTCTGGTGAGGCTTTTTTTTCTTCTCTGTTTTTTTTCTTTTTTCAGAATAAGTAGAAAGTATAAGTAGCAGAATTATAATTAGAATAAAGTAGAAAAACTAGAATAAGTAGAAGAAGTAGAAGAAGAGGAAAAAGGAAAAAGAAGGAAGAAGAAGATGAAAAAAAAAGAAGAGAAGAATAAGTAGAAGAAGAGAAAACGGAAAAGAAGGAAGAAGATGATAAAAAAAGAAGAAGAAGTAGAAGAAGAGGAAAAAGGAAAAGAAAGGAAGAAGAAGAAGAAGAAGAAGAAGAAGAAGAAGAAGAAGAAGAAGAAGAAGAAGAGGAGGAGAAGAAAAGAAGAAGAAGAAGAAGAAGAAGAAGAAGAAGAAGAAGAAGAAGAAGAAGAAGAAGAAGAAGAAGAAGAAGAAGAAGAAGAAGAAGAAGAAGAAGAGGAGAAGAGGAGAAGAAGAGAAGAAGAAGAAGAAGAGGAGAAAGGAAAAGAGGAGAAGAGGAGAAGAAGAAGAGAAGAAAAAGAAGAAGAAGAAATAGAGGAGAAGAAGAAATAGAGGAGAAGAAGAATAAAAGAAAAGTGGAAAAGTAGTTATATATAGAGAGAGATTTTTTATCAGGATTGAATATTCGTGTTGATCGGGTGCATTTAAATGTGCAGTTGTTTCATCGCTGCGAGGGTCTGGTGCCGTGCGTTCGACGAGCTCCGCTACGTTCGTGGGTGAGCACAAATGACATCTCTTCCTCCCCCCTTCATTTGCTCTGTTTCGGTCTTTATGCCGATGATACTTGCTAGCTATAGGTGTCTTCAATCATCAGTATGCGTGACCAGTATGCATCTCCCGTTCGAAAGGGTTACAGTTATAAATATGCATGCATTTGCTTATTTATAACCGTGATTCTTTTGAATTGTCCAATGTTATCCATGGACAACCCGAGTATGTGTAGATTGGGTTCGTTTTCCCATGCTCTGCTCCGGATTCGATGCAGAATTTTGTCAGCACCTCCCTGTTGTTCTCCGGGTACACATCCTCTCTGTTTATTGCCGAGACATGTATTAGGAGAACATCGGGGAGGTGCTGCCAAAATTTTGCGTCGGATCCGGAGCAGAGCAAGGGAAAACGAACCCAATCTACACATACTCGGGTGGGATTAGGACCTATCTTTACCTATTAGCGTGTAGGTTGCATGGACATAATAAAATTGACAAACTTGATTAACTGATGAATTTATATGTTGAATTATATATATCTATTTCTTGTGTGTTTAGTAGGTAGGCAAGATGAGTGATCGTGCGTGGATGTACACCGGTCACACTAGTCAGAAAGACATGACCAATGAATGGTTAACAAAAACCAAGGGGTTTGTGAAAGCTACACTTGCAAATGGCCAGAGAAAAACCTGGTGCCCCTGTGTTAGGTGCGACAACTTTAAACAGAGGACAGAGGGTGAAATGGGTAAACACCTGCAGAAGTGGGGTTTTACACCTGATTATACGGTGTGGACATTTCATGTTGAGTCTGCCCAACATACCAGAACTGAGGTGGTTCGTCGTCGCACCGACGAGCATGGTACCGGGATCGAAAACATGGTGCATGGCTTTGATGATGCTCGGGATTCGGACGATGAGATGGAGGAATCTGCAAAGGCCTTCAATGAAATGTTGGAGTCTTCAAAACGTCCTCTCCACGAGCACACTGAGCTTTGTCAGTTCGATGCCATCGCACAAGTAATGGCTCCGAAGGCTCAATTCAACTTGGGCAAAGAATGCTATGACACGATGATGGCACTATTTGGACGCTTTCTACCCAAAGGCATGTAATGCCTGCAAACCTGTACCAGTCAGACAAAATCCTCCGTGTACTTAAGATGCCCTATTTAGGCTTGAGTATGCGGGCTTGAACTATTGTCCCATTTGCAAGTCTTCCAGGTATGTTGTGGCAGACAACGGTATGGGTGAGAAGAGGCAAACCAAAATCCTCGTGAATGTTCTTTGGTATTTGTTAGTTGTACCAAGACGTCAACATCTTTTCATGGTCGAAGAGACGGCCAGACAGATGACATGGCACAAATTGGGCAAAAGAACCGAACTAGATGCAGATGGGAATCAGATATTGGTACACACATCGGATGCTTTTGCGTGGAAGCACTTCGATGCATTACATGAGCATAAAGCGGCAGATCCAAGGCATCCTCGATTCTGCATCGGCATGGATAGGTTCAATCCGTTTGGTATGACGGCAACCCAGTATAGTTGTTGGCCTGTATTTTTCATTCCACTCTCCACTCAATCTCCCCCCCCCCGGGGGGGGGGGGGGGGGGGGGGGGGGGGGGATAATTCCAGGGCCCAACTATCCGGGGAAGAATATGAATGTGTACATGCAGCTGCTTAAGGATGAATTGCAAGAAGCTTGGGATAATGGGTTCAAGACATACGATGCCGCTAGAAAACAAAACTTCACAATGCGTGTCTGGTACATGTACTCGATGCATGACTTGCCGGCGTATACGCTATTCGTTGGCTGGTGTGTGCATGGAAGGTTCTCGCACCCCACATGCAAGGCAGCTCTTCAGTTTCATTGGCTGCAAGCGGGTCGCAAGTATTCTTGCTTCGACTTGCATAGACAGTTCCTAGATCCTCGCCATAAGTTCAGAAAAGACAAGAAGAACTTCATCAAAGGTAGAGTTGTCAAAAACTCTGCACCATCTGCGTTGACAGGCCAACAGATCCTGGATCAGTTAAATGCTCTCGAGCCTGATCCAGAGTGTCCAGGGTATTTCAAGGGTTATAATTCAGAACACGCCTGGACTCACAAGACATGCTTGTGGGATCTGCCTTACTTCAAAGACCTCCTTCTTCCACACAACATCGACATGATGCACACTGAAAAGAATATCGGCGAGGCCCTTTTTGGTACGTTGTTCGGCATAGAGGGGAAGTCAAAGGATAATCCTAAGGCTAGAGTCGATCAGCAGACTCTATGTGATAGACTATTATAAAACATGCGACAACTGAAAGGAAAGCAGAACTGGATGAAGCCAAATGCCTGGTTCAATCTTGGAAGGCCAGCTATGAGGGAAATTTTCTTGTGGGTGAAAATGCAGTTGATGTTCCCCGATGGGTATGCAGTGAATCTAAAGAGGGGAGCGAGTCTTGAAAAATTGAAAATATTTTGTCTCAAGAGTCATGATTGGCACATATGGCTTGAGTGGGTAATGCCAGTGATGTTGCGTGGCTTTATCCCTGAAGATGAATGGCTAGTACTAGCAGAGCTGAGCTATTTCTTCCGTGTTCTTTGTGCGAAAGAACTATCACCTGGCGTGCTAGATGACATGGAAAAGTTGGTGCCGGAGTTGCTCTGCAAGTTAGAGAAGATCTTTCCACCGGGCTTCTTTAATCCAATGAAGCATTTGATTTTACATCTCCCGACCGAGGCAAGATTGGGGGGGCCCATGCAAAATCATTGGTGCTATGCAACTGAGAGGATGCAGAAGAGGATTCAAGCAAAATGTAAAAATAAACGTAGAATTGAAGCATCGATGGCCGAGGCATTCATTACTGAGGAGGCAGCAAACTTCGTGATAGCACACTACGAAGCCAAAAATCATCATTTGCTTAATCCGAAGCCTTGGTACAATGCTGGCGACCCTAAAAAAGGTGGATCCGACCTCAGCCTATCAAAGGGAAGCTCGCACCAGCCGGTGCTTCGAAACCAATACCGTTGAATGTCAAAGAATGGCGGACCATTCATTGTATATCTTCAACAACCTATCAGAAGTGCAGCCGTACATCGAGTAAGTTCTCGGTACATTGTTTCGCAACTTCTAATTCCTTTGAACTGCTCTTATTCCTGGATATTTGATACAGTCGATACGTCGCCAAATTCTCGGATGGAGAGGTGATCCAAAAGGATTCCATCGAAGAGTATGAGCTTCTGGCAAAGCATGGAGGCGGCTATCCCGGTTTCATCTCTTGGTTCAAACAAACGGTAATTACCATTAATAGACCATTTCATTTCTTGGTCTAATTTGTGGCTAATGAAACAATCCTTTCGTATTAAACTTGTAGGCTAATTCAGAGTCTATGGACGCCGAATTGAGACAAGCCGCTAATGGTTTTGACTATAAGGTCCATTCATTTGAGAAATACGACATTAACGGGTATCGCTTTCATACCTTTGGCAAAGAGCTATCTATGGCCGACCAAAAATCTACAAATTGTGATGTCTCTGCTATCGGCGAAGGAGGTACCAAGTATTGGAAGAGTTGAGGCAATTTATGAACTTCTATTCTATGGTGAAAACCCACCGAACGTCGTTGTCTTCAAATGTTATTGGTTCCAGCCGAAGGAGACTAGAAGGACTCATGAACATATAGGGCTAGTCGAAATCAAACAAAGCACCCATTTAGATGTTCCCGATGTCTATATTGTGGCTCAACAGGCGACCCAAGTTTTCTATATACCGTGGGCCTACCAAACTAATACAAATCTGAATGGTTGGGATGTCGTTTATGAAGTGCCGCCACGTATTAGACCACCTCCCCCCAATGAAGAGGATTATAAACCTCACATTAACCCAGACACATATGAAGGAGAATTCTTCCAAGAAACACGTCTTTCCAAAAAACATTTCATGAACCGCTCTACTTCACCCCAGAACATGGAAGTAGACAGCGACAATGAATCCGACTTCACCCCTGAGCTGGAACAAGAAGAGCCGGAACAAGAAGAGGTTACTGATGTGGATGACCTATCAATTCTTGACAGATTACAGAAAGGCCTTCCACATGTTGATGCCGCTGAACCCGATGAGCACGTCATTCATGATGACATGCGTGATAGTGATGATGATGATGCATCTATTGATCCCGGAGCATATATAGATGATCCAGACTATTATTAGTTTGTATGCATCCCAACTTAAATTATATACATATTATTATTCATGTCATGTATTCAATTTTTTATGTTGTACTAATTTCGTTTACTCTTTGTCATGGCAGGTGTTGAAAGATGGTGGGCGCGGGTCCAGAGCGCTCCGCGGGTACTTCTTCGTCGGCGCCCCGCGGGAGGGGTACTTCCATTCCACCCCTACATCTCTAGAGAGCATTATAGACAGTATGGGGACACCGCCGGCGGGCGCTTCTTCGTCAGCGTTGTTGCCCACCAAGAGAGGAGGTCGGGGAGGGAAGAAGAGAGGTAGAGGACGTGGCCGTGGGAGAGGTAGGCAGACTGCTACGCCTTCCTCTCCGCCACCCCCAGCTCATTCACCCAAGCACAGGACTGCTAGGGTGGACTCGTCTGAGGTGGAGGCTACGGGGACTCCAAACCATGAGCCTCGGGTCGACGGGCCTTCGGCCCACGAGACTCCGGTCCCGGAGGCTTCGGCCCACGAGACTTCGGACCAGGCTATGTCCCAGGAGATGTCCGGATGGGGTACCTGGCCGGATCCGCCTGAAGGGCCGAGTGGCCATGCTGATGGTGGCGGGGATGAGTTTACTGATAGTGAGGGTGAGGTGGTTGAGGGGGCCACCGTGTACCAGTGTGGTGGTACACGGCTCCCGCCCCTGTCGGCGACCCGCGAGCAGAGGCCGGTGATTAGGCCTGATGGGGAGAAGTAAGTGCATTTACTCTTTTGTACCTTTTGCCTTCATGTTTCTTCAAATATCTAATGCGTTGGCCTTGTCATACTGTAGGGGTTGGGTACACACCACTGGAGTCCGCAGGCCCAACACCGTACTTGGTGTGCTTTGCCGGCAAAATTTCCCAGGGTTTGTCACGTTGCCCGGTGAGGGTCAGCTTCCACAGCTAGGATTGAGCTGGGAGCACTACTTGGCTGCCCAGGCCCCGCCGAAGGAGATGATCGACGGTATCTTGTGCCACACGAGGGCTGAGATGGTGATCAAAAGCTTTTGGGTAATTTCTCCTTTACACAATTAATAATTAACAATAGCTAGTTATTGTACTAATCAGTGTTGTCTCGTTTGATTGCATACCTTCTACAGGTGTGAGGAGGGATACGAGGAGGACGCGGCAAAGGTTATCGATACCGAGTGCAAGCGCCTACTACAAAACTTACGGCACGAGGCTCGGCCGCAGGCTGTTCGAGACTACTACGCCATGCGTGGTATTAAGAAGGACAAGTTCTCGTGCCGGGCTAAGTTTCTGAAGAAGAATCAGTACATGAAGGTAATTACCTATTCTTAAGGCATTGTACTTAGTTTCCTTGATTTGATTCATAGGCGTAGCGCTCAAATTTCTCTTTACTAACTTAGGTGCCCCCGAGATGGTGTGCAGATAACATGGATTGTTGGGAGGCATTGGTGGATGAGTGGTGCACAGACCGCTGGCGATCCATCCACAACAATGCCAAGGACCGGCGTGCCCAAATGGTTGGCGTGCCACACCATCAAAGCAGCGCCAACTTATATCAGTTCGGGCGGAACTGGGTATGTGGTTTGCTTCTTGATTCATGTAATTCATTCATCATGCTAGCTTGAGCCCTTTACTAATACTTTGTTCCTCTCTTTTAGGTGCGACACAATAACACGGAGGTGCCAGAGGTGTACGACCTCTATGCCATGGCCCATACCGCCTCGTACAAGAAGGCCAAGGCATTCTCTGGGTCTGACCTCGCTCATCCAGAAAATTTCACCAACATCTACTCCCACCACAAGCTCGTGATGTACAACAAGGAGGCGAAGGCGAGGAAAGGGGAGGACTATAACCTGAGCCAGAATCCTATTAATCAAGAGCTGGTGATGATATCGGGTGGCGGGAGGCCCCATGGCTCATTAGCCATTGGAGATGGACTGATACGTTGTCCTCTCACTCTCCCGGAGATCAAGGCGCGCCAAATGAGCTCCTGTCCTGAGATAAGGACTCGTCCACGGCCAGTCGATCTCGCCATCGAGGTTAGTTATACGGACTCATATATCTTTCCTCCATTACATTGTGTGTGTGGCCATCGATGGTTACAATGCTAACGAGGAGTGGTGTTGCAGGCTGCTCTTCAGAAAGAGAGAGCAACAACCCAGGCGCTTCTGGAGGAGAGGGACCGGGTGGCGGCAGAGAAGGAACGGCTGGTGGAGGAGAAGACGGCTAGGTTGTTGGAGGAGGAGAGGGCACGGAATGAGGCGGCTCACGTGGCCATATACGAGCTCTTCGTGGTAAGTTTCTTCTGTATATTAGTCAAATCATCCATGTAATGTTCGTTTCATTACTAACTAAACCAAATGCATAGTCTATGTGCGAGAAGACCAGTCAGACCCCTCTGCTGGTGCCAGTCATTACTCCGGTGGGAACGATGAGTTTCATTTGAATGGTCATTAGTTACTAGCTAGTCTTAACATTTGAGTGTCATCATCCTAACGAGACATTGCAAATGATCTTTGGTGCAGCATAACTCCCGAGCCGCATCGCACACCCCTTCTCCAGGTGAAACCGGCCAGAGCAACCCTGGTGCTTGACCTCCGTGATGACGACGACGGTAAGTTTTCTCTAGTGTTTTGCTTAACAAATGCATACTTAGCTTTGTACATGCTAGTTAGCCTTATTATGCCACATACTTAGCTTATTTTTCCCAAAAAAGACATACTTAGCTAATTATCCTCCAAAATGACATAATTAGCTTATTTAGTTCATTTATGACATAATTAGCTTAGTTAGGTCAAAAATGCATAATAACCTTGGTTAGCTCATAAATGTCATATACTTAGCTTATTTTCCTCCAAAATGACATAATAAGCTTAGTTAGCTCTAAAATGGCATAATTACCTAAGTTAGCTCTAAAATGACACAAATAAGGAATAAGAAGAAGAAAAACAAGGAAGAGGAGAAAAAGAAAGAATAGAAGAAGAAAGAGAAGAAAAAGAAAGAATAAAAGAAGAAGAATGAGAAGGAAAATGATAAAAAGATAGAAGAGAAGAAAGATGAGAAAAAGAGAGAAGAAGAAGAAAATATATTCTTATTCTTCCTTTTTCTCTTCTTTCTTTTTCTCCATCTTCTATTCCTTCTTATTCTTCTTCTTCTTCTTCTTCTTCTTCTTCTTCTTCTTCTTCTTCTCTTTCTTCTTCTTCTTCTTCTTCTTCTTCTTCTTCTTCTCTTTCTTCTTCTTCTTCTTCTTCTTCTTCTTCTTCTAGTCTTCTTCTTCTTCTTCTTCTTCTTCTTCTTTTAACTTTCTTACTCCCATTTTTGCAGATTTGATTCACTTCATGGAAGCTGGCATTGATGGACTGCTAGTGTTTATTTTTTTGTTTTGATTTGTATTGATGAACAATGTGAAACTATGTATGTTTTGGTTCTTTTAATAGCCTATGTGTTATCTTGTTCAAAATTTCACGATAATGTTGGATACATGGCCTATGCTTCTTTCTGAAACTATATATATATATATATATATCATATATGTGTTGTGAAAATGCAGGGACATAACAGAAAACAGACAAAAAAGAGGCAATACAGGCACTTTGCCGTCTGCCAGTGGACGGCAACGCCATTTACCATCGGTAGGCAGACGGCAAAGGTGCCACGTGGCAGCAACCTGTGCAACCTGGGAGCACCAGGTCTGACCCATTTGGTCATTTTGCCGTTCGCTGGCTGACGGTAAAGAATGTCGTTAGTTTGCCGTCCGCTGGCAGACGGCAAACTCTGCAGTTAGCCAGACCTGGCCACAGTACTGCTGATGTCATATGGCAGACGACAAAGGTAGGTGTTAATTTGCCGTCAGCTGGCTGACGGCAAAGTATGCCGTTAGCCACCTAACGGGGCTAACAGCTATACGTTGCCGTCAGCTTGACCAGGAACACCGACGGCAAAGATCTTTGCCGTCCACTGCGCTTATGCAGATGGCAAAGTAGCTCATTACCGTGACTTTCTGTGCCGAAAGTGGGGCCGTCAGCCAGCAGACGGCAAAGGTGTTTGTCGTCCGTGGCCTGGTCCTTTGCCGTCTGCTATGGCAGATAGCAAAGTAGCAGATTCCTGTAGTGCCTCTATGGACTCGCGCAGCCATTACCCTCTGTGTGTTGAAGTCTCCATCAACGTGGACGTACGATAGCACCACCTATCGGAACCACGCCAAAAATCACCGTGTCTTCATTGCGTTTGATTTCTCCAATCCCTCCGTTACGTTCATGTCCAATCCCTCCGTTAGCCGTTACCCTCTGTATAGTGTTACTTGACTTGGTAGAATTGCTAAAACTTGCCTACAACTAAAACTAGGAAAAATTTAAGTTTTTATTGGTCCAGTAGTCTAATCACCCGGGGGGGGGGGCCCCCCCCCCCCCTCTAGACATACTTTCAATTCTACACAATGTCATGAATTATGTCGCCCAGATTCTAACTCTTGATCTAGTGTAATAAATGTGCTTATTCACTACAAAATAAAATAAAAACGTACTTTATCAAAAAAAATGTCCTCGTGCTGATGGC
The DNA here is from genome assembly GCA_036873465.1 of Thinopyrum obtusiflorum. Lineage (NCBI taxonomy): Eukaryota > Viridiplantae > Streptophyta > Magnoliopsida > Poales > Poaceae > Thinopyrum > Thinopyrum obtusiflorum. The sequence continues at coordinate 33,279 of JAAAWM010010112.1, forward strand.
AGACTGAGACCGTGGTTGCGTTTTGGTGCCTAGGGCCCTAGCCGCCGCCGTCGTCGAAAGCTACGAAGTGGAGTAGCTTCGAAGCTTGCCACCTTGTTGTGTGGAACGCTCGCCAAAAGCCAGAACTGGAACGCGTGCACGCCAGGGCTATGTCTCGCCTACTGCGAGACCGAAGTACGACTCACCTCTGGCGCTCCCGCTAGCAGGCCAGCCCAATAACGTGCACACTGTAGCTTCCTGGGAGCAGTTTTGGGAAGCTTCTATGGACCGGTTCGGACCGGTTTTAGAAGCTTCCACGCAGTGTTTTTTCTTTTTTATTTTCTGTGTGTTTTCTGTATTGGTTTTCATCAGGTTTTTTAATTTCATTTTTTCTTTTTGTTGCTTTTTTCTTTTTCTTGATTTCTTCAAATACACGATGACTTTTTTGAATACAAGTTGAACATTTTTCATATACACGCTGAACATTTTTTAGATACACGTTGAACATTTTTTAAATACATGTTGAACATCTTATCCAAATACATGTTGAACATTTGTCCAATTCAGATTGAACACTTTTTATATACAGGTCAAACTTTCCAGATAAACATTGAACATTTTTTAGATACACGTCAAATATTTTTTTGAATACATGCTGAACATTTGTCAAATGCATATCGGACATTTTTTAAATACATAGTGAACATTTTTTCTACACATATTGAACATTTTTCATAAATGACATGAACATTTTCTTAAATTCAAAACATTTTTTTAAATGTCACAATTTTTTTTAAATTGTATAAAA